>JAVQJL010027769.1:0-22263 GCA_036024295.1 Nannoperca obscura
ATATATATATATATAGAGTATTCCCAGCTATGACACCATTATCCAGACTTCCGCGGATTCGTGGCACATTCCCTACGACGACACAGAGGACAGGAGCACCTATGAAGTACCACAACGCTGGCTCTGCTTCACCAAAAAGCACTGAACACACACATACACACACACACACACTCTTTCATAACTCGTGCTTTGATTAGATTGTAGACTGTGGTAAATAAAACATTTACTTCAAATAATTGTCCTCCACTCTTTGATTTCATTTTGAGCCTTAGGAAAATTAAATTTGATTAGATTTTTGGTACTACTAATAAATCAACAACTCAGTGCAACAAGTAAGCAGTAGGCTTGTAGTAAGTTGACACGGAGTATAAACTACAAAGCTGCGAGAATGACCCGGATATAGAAGCCTTCAATCGGACAGATCACATCCGCGGTAGATGTTTGCCATGTTTTTCCTCTGTTTTCTGTCAGTTTAGTTTCAATTTTTATTCCACTCCACCAGTTAACCTCAGTTATTTTCAGCCGTCATGTCTCGGGGGTCAAGTGCAGGGTTTGACCGCCATATCACCATCTTCTCCCCGGAGGGAAGACTCTACCAAGTCGGTAAGTAGTTAATGAAATATATGGACAAAACTCAACCTGCTCTGTCATCACTACTAGCTAACAGGCTAGCATTAGCTAGCACTTTCTCTCTAGCCCTCTCATAGTTCAGTTATTTAGAAAAAGAAAAAGTCAAAATAAGCTATTAATATATGACTGACTTGAATTGTATATAATAATTAACTAGGTTCGTTTTGTTGTAGTTGTGCTAGCTACGTTAGCTAGCTTATGTGTACGTATGTTTACATGTGAAGTGCTACCATAAATTAAATTAAATATTCTTATTAGAATTTCATTTCATTTCTCCGTCAGATATTCTAACCACCAGTTAGGTAGCACACTATTTACCCCTATTCTCACATTTTATTACTCGTTGTCATAAACGAGTCATTATAACTGAGCTGTATTACATTTTATCTGACCTGCGACAAACCTTGTCAAAAGAAAACCTGTGAAAGTAAAATACCCATTTTGTGTGTGTGTACAATTACATGCAAAACAACTAGCTAGCTTGCTTCCTAATATAACAAAAAATAGTTTTCCCACAATGGTTAAAGGTTTAAAGTGCACACTTGTAGCTCATGGGTTTATCTTCCCTTCTATCTGTCTCCAGAGTATGCCTTCAAAGCCATCAACCAGGGAGGACTGACCTCCGTAGCGATCAGAGGGAAGGACTGTGTTGTGGCCGTCACCCAAAAGAAAGTCCCGGTCAGTATACATGGACACATAATGAACACGTTTTTACAAAGCGTGTGGTCAGATTCCACGGCTGTCGTCATGGCGGTTGCATTACTGACGGAGCATGCGCTGTACGTTTCTCTTTGTCTTGTGTTTTTCCTCAGGACAAGCTGTTGGATGCCTTGACAGTCACACATCTCTTCAGAATTACAGAGAACATTGGCTGTGTGATGACGGGCATGACTGGTAAGGGATGTCTTGTGCAGCTGATGGTGAATACCCAAAACTTTGAGCCAGTCAACAGTTTAAGAGTGTTAAAAGTTACCCTCAGCAATGATTGTTATCAACAAATATCCACAGACTATTTACCTTATTGACATTATCACTGCTTTGTTGAGAGTAATCATGCATCTCTAGTGCTCCTGTCGTCTCATGGAAGTTTATCATATTCTTTTACTGTAAGAGCAACTTGATTGTGTCATGTTCATTCGTGTATTTGTTCATTCTTAAATTAATTTGTGTGAAATGGTCCCCCCCCCAGCTGATGGCAGGTCTCAGGTGCAGAGGGCGCGATATGAAGCAGCTAACTGGATGTATAAGTATGGCTATGAGATCCCTGTGGACATGTTGTGCAAACGCATGGCGGACATCTCCCAGGTCTACACACAGAACGCTGAGATGAGGCCTCTAGGCTGCTGTGAGTAGTGTGCATGTGTAATCATTATTTCTGTTATACAGCGTTTAGAGCTTAATGTTTAAATAGATTCCACTGCATTATTCACTTTGTTCCTGCTGTCCTGTCTTCATTCCCCTCCGTCTTGCAACCTTCCTCCAGGTATGATAGTGATCGGACTGGATGAAGAGTTGGGTCCGCAGCTGTATAAGTGTGATCCAGCCGGCTACTACTGCGGCTTTAAGGCCACAGCATCTGGAGTCAAACAGACCGAGGCCACCAGCTTCCTAGAGAAGAGAGTCAAGAAGAAACTGGATTGGACCTATGAGCAGACTATAGAGGTAGGGCATGCACACACACTGTGTGTATATATTGTTTTTTATGTCATGGATTTCTTTGGGAATTTCTTTGGCAGGGAGTTATTTGGTTGTCAGAAAATGTGAGGGAGTTTCAAAATTGTGTCACTGCACTAGAATACGACTGCATTACTTAGTGGGTTTCCAGCCATTTAAGGAATCATTATGTAAGCTATGGATTTTGTTATACAAATCGGAGATAGTAAGAAACCTGATATTAATTTAATAAAAGCAGATCTTCCAGACATTGATGTCATTAATGTAACTTGGTAAAAGAATAAGTCAAAGCAAACAAATGGAATATGTCACCGAGATGTAAATTTTATGTTAAATCTACAATTAGCAATGGACCTTCTATATTCACAACAGCATGTTTGTTGGTAGACAAACGTGCACATGCACGTGCTCTGTTTGTATTTCTAGAAGGTACAGCGTGTGTTAAAGCAGATGTTGAAACTCTTAAGAACACTGTATTTGCTGTGTAATGTTTACAACTGCAAGCACACACACTGATATCCAGTTCACTCTCATAAGCATTGGCTTTCATTCATTCATGTATTACTTAGTGACTCCATTAACAAATACAAGCATCCCTTTATATATATATTAGTGGTGTCAGTTGATAAAGAAATGTAATCACAATAATAGGCTTTAAAATACTTTTTTGGGGGGAGATAAAACAAAATGCATGACAAACTGGTTAGAGGAATCAGAGTTCTTTTTACTTTATTATAACTAGTACATTTTTGAATCGCGATTAATCGCGTGATACAATGTGCAAAATTCAATAATGAATTCAAAAGTAGTGTATTGCGCACTTTTATTTTAAAAGTACTGCTTTATGAACAAAAGTGCAACAACATTTAGTTTGCAAACACTAAACAAATAAGGTGCTTTTTAACAGTAGTATGCATGTGAATGCAGCTCCCACTGTTCGGAGTAATGCACTGTGACTCCGAGGTAGTCATGGTTACCCAGCGATGTCCAGTAGTCTCCAGTGAGAGCAACAGTTGCTGCACGTTGTCGGGCCGTCACTTTTGTAGTCATCTCCTTTTCATAAAGCTTGTGTGTTCTTCTTGTGGTGGTGCGTCTTGAGGCTCGTACGTGCCGTCATTCGCTGCGATCCTTAGAACGTTCCTCAGACCGACTTCTTTAACACTAACCGGCCTGCAGTTTGTAGATATCCACTTCGCGGTGGCGTTTGTTCGCTTGTCTTGCTTTTGTTTATCTGCACTTCTCCCACACGCTCCATCCAACGTAGTCTGCCGAAGCTGTTTGTTTGGGTGATTTGCTTGCATCACCTGAGTGTTTTGCATTTAAGTGATACTTGAAACTGCGTTTATGTGCAATAAAATAATTGTTGCCGTTAATTAATTAATGCGTTAACACGATATTATTGCGTTAACTTTCCCAGCCCTATTATTTATACATTATGTTCCATCTTTCTAGACTCTTGGACACTGTGAGCTCCTTGCTGTTTCTCAGATGCAGTGTTCCATTATTTTCCTCTTCTCTCCTTCCTTTCTTGCCTCTCAACAACTCTCCCTCTTTTCTCAAAACAGACAGCGATCTCATGTCTGGCGACCGTTCTGTCCATCGACTTCAAGCCCTCGGAGCTGGAGGTGGGGGTTATAACTACGCAGGATTCTAGATTCAAGTGAGTATTTTCCTGACACAAGGAATGAAAATGTGAGTAAAGTAGTATGATCCTGGTAAGGGACTTTTTTTCACTGCGCTGCTGCTGTAACTGGGTACTGCAGAATAAAAGGCGGCGCATGGCAGAAAGAGGCAGACGGATTTAGCCACACTTGCTGGATACATTTTACAGAATAAACCAAAAGAAAAATAATCTTTGCTGCACCTCTGAACAGATACCATTGCTCCTGCCTCTTTGTACTGAATCTGAAAAAAAGTGAAATCACTGATGATCCTGCTGATGTGTTGGCATCAGAGACCGGTGATGTAATGGAAATTCCCTACAAACTAAAACCTGGGATAAGATCAAAGTAAGGGCTTACGCGGTTGAACGTGTTCTCAACACGTCCCGTGTGTGAATGAGGCCCACAAAACCTGGCAGGACAAAAGTTCTGAGCGTTCCCTTGTGCGTTTGTGTTCCAGGATTCTGTCGGAGTCTGAGATCGATGTTCACCTGGTGGCTTTGTCTGAGAGAGAGTGAGGAAAGTCCACCACCTCCAGACAAAGGTCTCGTCGAGAAGGAAGATGGAGGAAGAGCGGTGGTTCTACACTGCGAGGTTGACACAAACAAAAAGATGAACGATAAAGAACAATAGGTCCTTTTTTTACCAGGTGGGCAGAACATGTTTCCCATCTGCACCTGGCATCACCCGTCCTCCATCCTCTCTGGTCATAGCCAGGACCCATCTGGACACTCAATCCACATCCTGACCCCTCCTGCATTGTATCTGTAGCCACACTGAGACGTCCTCCCTCTTATCAAAATGTCACAAAGCCTAGAAAGATTCAGATCAGTCCACAATATGACACGAGTCTGATATGCTCCTCGGCCGCTGGTGGTGTCAGACAGCCACAGCGCCGTCTCTGGATGGAGCTCAGCTGATGAGTGTGATGTGAGCGGAAACACGAAACTACAGCACAATACCTTTTTAATACCTCGCGGACTCTGTGGTCCTGTAGCTTCTTGAGTCACTGTATTTGAACAGTGCTTCTGATCTTTACTCAGGGCTGCCACATCGTGTACCTCTCATTTTACTCTGCTTCAAAGTGTCCCCCTCTGCACTGTCTTCACTCCCAAGACGGTGTTTATGCTCTGATGTACTTTGGGATAACCCAGGGAACAGCTGTGGGCTCATCATCATTACACCCCTGCTCAAGTCTGCTCAGGTCAACAGGAAGTCTCTAATTATTTCACTCTGTCCCTTGTGTTTTGGTCCTCCTCCTGTCTGCAGTCACTGCTGCACGAGAGCCCTTCTATTAAAAGCAACAGTTTTTATCTAACACTTAAGTCTCTGTTTCCTTTTCTTTGCACATTTAACCTTGTGGCGGCACTCTAGGCTTTACATTAATCTCCCGCCGGAAGGGTTACAAAAATGTTACCAGGTGCCACCCGACATTGCTGCTGTCACTTTACGCGAAAGCTTATCGAGATGTGAAACCAGCATTCAGAATTGCGTAATGAGGTGTCTGTCTGACAGGGTGTGTAGAGTGTCTGTCAGGTTAATAGTTCCTGTGCTGCAGGTGTGAACAAGTTGACATAAAATGTTTGTTAAATACAGTCTACTGAGACGTCAATATAAACGAATCAAGGGGAGAAATATCACCGTAGTTAAACTGCTGGTATCACTTGGTTGTAAAAGGGACTTCTGATGGGTCACATACAGCATGGACACCTTTTAATAGGAATTTGGATATCTGTTTAATTGGGAAAATATTTAGTGGTGACTTGCGGCACAATATGAAATGATATGTTAGCGTTGTGTTGTATAATCCAGTGTATTTACATCCATTGTAACTGTTAACATGCAGCGTGTGAAGCCAACATACTGAGCTGCTTCACATAATGAATGTTAAGCACAAATCTGCAATACAATCATAGAATTATAAGTATACATACAATACAAGTGTATTTAACACTGACGTGTGATGCTTGAGTAAAACTCCCTCCCCATCACGCTGAACGTGACTGAAGCATCCTGTTGTTCAGCGGAGAGTCCCGTCTTTGGAGGAATGAGACGCAGGAATTGTCGCAAGCAGCGGAGTGTTCTGTTCCTGGGAATTTCCTGTCCCTTCCCTCCGAGCCTCACCCTCCCCAAAAACTTCCACATTTAGATGACTGAGCAATCATCCTCATTCCGCACAGTTTTCCCATGCCTCTTATCTTTCTACACACACACCCAGCAGGGCATAAAACTGTCTGCCAGTTCCTCGTTCAGTGGAAACGACTTCAGCTCCTTTATGAAAATAAAAGGCGGCCGGTCAGAAGTGAAACTCTGCCGTCGTGCTTTGATGGAGGCATTTAAACAAGCAGACAAACTGACAGCAGCAGGAAGGCACGTGGTTAAAGTAATTTCCGTGCAGTTATACGCTTTGTCAGGCACTGTCAATTACATGCTGGGTTCTGTGTGATCTTTAGAGTGCTGTGACCAAGATTATAATGTCTACTGTACACATGGGAAAGCATTCTTATCCAAAGTTAGTGCCTTAGTTTCCATCCAGAACTGTAAATGTCCCCTTCATGTCACCACAAATATACTGACACAGGTTTGTACTGTTAAATATGAGTGTTTTTAATTTAACTGGAGTGTGCCGGACTGTTTGCTGACATATGACGTGTACAACCTGCTCATTCACGCTGTACACATTCACAGCTTCCATTAAAAAATACATCTTTCTATTTACAGCATTTACAATATCATACAACAGAGCTGTTGCGGGTACATCTGTGCAGATGGATGTTCACAAAATACAAGCAGTCCTCTTTACCATATAGCAATCCCATCACAATGCATCATGTATCACATCTCATGGTGCTGGCTCTCCCCTGCAGCCTGGAGCGGACTCGCTGGTTTATTTGGCCCTCAGTCTGTTCTGTTGTCCTTGGCGGCTGCCTGTCCCCTCCGTTCTGTCAGCGGCCACGCCCGCGTCACACACACACCACCGGGCTTTACGTGACGTTATTGCATGAAGCAGTAGCCATGCAGAGCCATTCCTCTTGTCCTTTACAGTCAACACCACAGCCTCCTGCCTCTGTAACTTCCTCTCTCTCTCTCTTTTCCTACTAATGTCCATTCCACTGAATGTCGTCATAACCCACCTACAAGACACACAGGAAGACAGAACAATGGTTTGACACGGTCCAGAAAGCGACGTTGAATTTAGTTTTAATGTTACGGGCATTTTTATAAAGTACACACCTCCTCATCAGACTCCTCGTCCTCCTCTTCCTCGCTGTCGTCCGATTCGCTGTCGGGCAGCTCCCGCAGTTCAGGTTTGGTCAGCGAGTGCAGTTCTTTCCTGATGTCGTCGTCGTCGCGGCCGTAGGTGAGATGGTAGGGAGTGTGGCCCCCGGACGTCAGGAGGTTGGGGTCTGCTCCTTTCTTCAGCAGCAGTTTGACCAGCGAGAGATTCTGCTGGTCCACAGCAAGGTGCAGTGCGCTACGACCGTTACGCTGTTCCTGTAGCACAGGCACGGAACACAACATGTATTAGCACCAGGGGGCGAGTGGAAAAGACGAAACAAGGGCTGGGTGTCTGCTGGACCTCAACATGTCTTAAAGTAATGTTGCAGTAATATTTCATTTTGAAATGTACATGTATTCTGTGTGGGGATCCAGGAAGTGGTAGTAATACTCTAAGTATATATAATAAGTGTGTATTCTCACATATAGAGTGCGTGTTGTTTACCTGTGCGTTAATGTCAGCTCCTAGATCCACCATACTCTCCACCAGTGAGAGGAAAGCCTGAACTGAGGCCAGGTGGAGGCAGTTCTGACCTGCAAAAAACAAAAACAGGAAAAGCTTAACAGCTGACACCAGACCAGCATATGTCATGTTATACCTGCAGCTTGCAAGGGAAAGTCCAAGTGAATTTAAATTTAGGAAGAGGTAAAAATAGTGTTTAGCGTTAGCTTCAATGTGGATTTATATTACTGCCAACGTTTTCTTTGTTGACATTTTGAAATGTTTCCCCCAAGTAACCCGCAAACCAGCCAGCAGTGCCAGACTGAAGGCTTCAAACTGTCTACACACAAGTCTAAAACCGAAGCCTTCCACATTTCTATTTGGAGTTTTAGCAGCTAACATTATGTGCCATGTAATAGATGGGTTTTCGTCAGGATGTGATGGCATGAATGTCTCTGGTATTCCCCGTGCTTGCTTAATTTCTCTACTTCCTCCTAAATATAGTGTTGAGGGATCATTGGCAGCAGAAATGTTCGCGCCCACCATTCCTCCTTTTAAACAGTAGTTAAGACCAGCAGCAGCAGACTGGTCAGTGCCTCGTCTGTCTCTATGCAGGGTGGGTGGGCCACCACAGGATGGAAATCACCACAACCACTACAGACAATAATACTGGAATCAGAAGAAAGAGCAGGAAGAAGAAGAAACACTGTTCGTGCTCTACAGTCTTACCATGATAGTTGCAGGCGGCCATCACCGTGTGTAGACGCTGCGGCTGACAGTTCTGTGTGATGACGCTGAAGCAGGGCAGGTTACCGTGGCGACAGGCAATGTGAAGAGGCGTGTCCCCGCTGTCGTCCACCAGCGTGGGGTCGCAGCCGGCTTCCAGGAGGCGCTGGCACACGTCTGCCTGGTTGGTAATTACTGCTAAGTGGAGAGGAGTCTGCAGAGCGAGAAGACGGGTTATTCAGTCAGCACGGTCATCATTCTCTCTGTGACCACTGCTACAGCCTGGAGGAGCATAGGCCGAGGGGAGGGGAAGACAATATATACTATATATAAGTACCTGTCTCCGGTCATTTTGTGTGCTGAGGAAGTCTGTGTCCTTGGACAGGTCTATCATTGTTCTGATATAGTCCTTGGCCTCGTGGATGATGGCCAGGTGGAGCAGTCTGTAGAGACGGAGAGGGAAGGTAGAAAACCTGTTACAACACGCGTACACAACCAAACCTACGAGACAAAACAAACATTTTCATATCTCAGGCCCCCAAACATTCAACTGTTTTATCCACACTAATGTAATATGGGTAGTTCCCCAAGACCGCTATTACAGTAAATGTATGTACATGACCCCTGTAGCAGCGACTGGTGGCCCCGGAGGTCCCCGGGCCCCACACTGAGAACCACTGCTGTGGGAACAGGTCGATGCTGTGCTGAGTTTCAACTGTATTTCTCGGAGGACTACAATAACACCTGGAGTTCCTCTTAACGCCACGGCCCTGTGTTTTAGAACTGCAACAAGCCGCAGACAATTCGTATCGCCCCGTCAACCTCCACACACGTTTGTGTCTTTGAGGAACTTCTTCTGGTTTTTTCCTTCTTCTCGCTTCACGTGAGCGCGCGCAGCTCGGACTGCTGGGAGGCATCGTACAGTGCATTCTTCTGCAGATGACTGCGGCTGGAAATAAGGGGACGCAAATCTCAACAAAGTCTAAAAAACACGCAGAAGAGTTCGCCTCCAGAAATAAAGCGCATCAAGAATGTTCCTTCTCTGTCTCACAACTATTAAGCGTTCATAAACTACAGACTAAGAATACTTCATCATCACTGATCATCAAATCATCAGTCCGGTAGTTTTCCGCTGTAGCTGTGCGCGGTCCCGCGACGGGAACGCATTTCTCCGCAGACACTAGTGTGCATAACAGCGGGACTTTCCCAGTCCGACCCGCGGCCCCAGCGCATTCCCTCCGGATTACAGCCTTTTGTTTTCGTCCAATACTCCGGGTCTGACCACAGCTAGAACCATGCCCACGCCTGCTGTTAACACCACACTAATGGTTCGGAGTAAACCCCGGCCCGCACTAAGTTAGGCCCGGGCCTGGAAACTGTAATGACAAGCTGGAGGAAGACGTTCCTCACAGGAAAGGGATCAAATTACCTCCAAAGACCCGAGCTGGGCCTGCTCAGGCGACACTACAAGCCCAGCCATAACTGCCAAAACAGAACTATCCCCGTGCTCGAGCCCGTAACGTCAGTCCTGGTCTAACTTACGTGTCTCCGTCCTCCGTGATCTGTGTTTTCCAGTCGTGCAGCTCTCCGGTTGCAGCGGGAGCTTGTTTGTGCTGCGGCGGCTTACATTCCACCTGGAGCCGCCGCAGCTCGGCCGCCACAGCCTGGTACTCCTCCTCTTTCAGCGAGTCCAGGCCGCTGTCCAGCCGCTCCTCCGTCGCCGGAGCCGGCTTGCCCTCTTTAGACTCCCTGCTGTAATCCATTTGGTTCAATATACTGGTCCGGTGTAGGTCCATGATGGTGGTTTGTTGTTCGAGACGAGGTGCGTTTGGCTGTCTGCTGACGGAGCTGTGCAGCAGTCTGTAAATGCCCTCTGTGTGGCTGCAGCGGGGCGGAGCTAACAACTAGGTGGGGGATTTCCAGAAAACTGTCACTTAGAATAACACAGCACACAGATTGCTGGCTACAAGAGGGGGTTTCTATTGAGACATGTACGTTTGTCACCATGAGAGCAAAGTTCTGTTCAAATTTTGCAGACTGCATTTGCTGCACTTAAAATATTTCTGCAGCATTAGTCTTTACATAAGCATTTAGGCTTTTTTTATTGCACATTTCACCACAACAAATATGCATTTTCTCTCCAGTCTACACCTCAAACCTATAATCAGTAGTTACTTTGAAAACATTTCTCTCAGTTCTCATGCAAGCTATGTAGTATTTAATCCAAATTATGCACTGCTTAACCAACCTTGCCAGAAGGAAAATTAAGAAATGCCTTAAAAGTTGCTTCAAGAAAGCCAATGCTTATTCTACAAGAATAAACACTAAAGTCCAGGAAATTCAAATAACTTCAAGGACAAGCCTCTATATTTTATGCTTTTCCCTCAGTAACCTGTGGCTGCGTGCGTGTTGTCGTGTTAAAGAGTTTCTGTTTTGAAATGACTCAGGTGTGGACGCATGGAAAGTTGTAAAAGTGCACCTTCGTTATCACGTCCCCTGCTGCTGAATCATCAGAACAGAAAGATGTGCAGAGGGATCAGGAGTTTCCTCCAAAACTTCACGTGTGATTGCAATAATATGATGAACACAGAACAAAACCAGTGGGCCTGCAGCGGAGTTTCCCTAACCCCCGGATCGTATTGTTTATGTCAGATGAGCTCCTAAGAGATTGCTATAATAAGCTAAATGTGCCTTGTGCTATGTGTACTTAACACTAGTTCTAAACAGTGAATGATGCCACTACTGAATTTGTTACTGAGAAGTTGATTCTACTCAGTGCCTCTAATGACCCTATATCAAATCACTCATTCAGTTCATTTGCAGATCAAATGGAAGGACTCCAAGTTCTTGATAAGGCCACGAGACTTTATTAGGCTGTGACCTATCCCTTTAAAAACAAACACTGAGTTGAACATAATGTCCTGGAGGCCTGAGGGAAACTCCAGGCTTGTTTTACCTCTCATTGTTCCGTCTATGCAACCAGTTAGACTGGGAAGCTCAGGCTTCACGCTCAGCACATTTCTACTATCACGTTATAGCAACAGTTGAGCAATGCGTTAGGAATCTGCATCAGGAAAATACACACAAACATGCAAATTCATAGTGTTTCAACTGGAAAAAGCTCTCCCGTGCAGAGCATTGTGCACCACCAACTAGATTTGAGTTGTTACCATGTTACACAATGTGCAATTAATAGTAATTTACTGTGCAACAATTGCAATTCTCAGTTTTACATTGCATTCTGCTTCTGTATGCCAGTTTCTGAAGCAAGATTGGAAACATTGTAGAGCGGACAACGAACCACACAAGCCACGTTCACACCCACAGTTCATTCTAAATATATATTATGTACCTAACCTGCTGATCAAAGTCGGCTTTGACGGCACAGTGAAAACAAGACTTCTGCTTGAACCAGAATCAGGCAGATGAATGGAGCAAAGGAAGGCGCACAGCAGGCTGGAAACCTAGACGAAGGGGAAATCAAAACAGTTACACACATTTGCACAAAGCTTCATGTATTTAGACAGACGGAATTTCATATCTCAAGTATATTAGAGAAGTTTGTCAATTCTCTACAACAGTGTACCTTATTTAACTTTCCATTTGTAAAATAATAGTTAGAATCAGTCACTCTGTTTTTTACATTTTAACCTTTTTAGAGTTTCTTTTTATGTTATGTCTACTTTTCTAGATTTTAGACAATACATACAAACAGCAAGGACCTGACAATGAATCAAACCAATCTGAAGTATTTTTCTGTCAAAAGGCAGATATGTGTAAGTGATGCCGGCATGATTGGAGTCAGTGGAAATGAATAATTTTGGCCGGAAACCAGTCAGATTAAACCAGAGCAACTAGGGATCATTACGGTAACTGACATGAAACAGTACAGAAACAGAACTTGTAATATGCTGAATAGGTACAGTATCTGAACTTTTTTACTAGCAG
Source organism: Nannoperca obscura (assembly GCA_036024295.1). Classification (NCBI taxonomy): domain Eukaryota; kingdom Metazoa; phylum Chordata; class Actinopteri; order Centrarchiformes; family Percichthyidae; genus Nannoperca; species Nannoperca obscura. The sequence continues at coordinate 12,361 of JAVQJL010027769.1, forward strand.
CCCTAGACATTGAAGGAAGTAAACTTGCAAACGTGAGAAATTGTCCTGGATTTATTTTTGTGTAATCAGTGTTTCTCTGTGGTGTCGCCCAGCTGGCTTTAGAAATGTGACCAACACGTGCCCAGATTACCTGTTAATGGTCGGAGTGTGCTCTAACTGGAAAATATGGGGAACAGAAACTGAGATGGTTTTGTATAATAAGCTCTCTTTTTATGAGAGTTCATTAATATTCAGGTAAATCCCTCTTCTCCAAAACCAGAATTAGTTTAATACATAGTTAAACTAGCTCCAGTACATTTGCCAGGAGATCTTTTATCTGATTGTAAAACTATTTTCTGTATATTTGATAATGGATATTTCTGATTTCATGCTGATGTGGCACAGTAAGTGTAAGCATGCATGCTTTTTGTAATTAGCACTGTATGTGAATGTATGTGAGTACTTGATTTTTTTTAAAAAGTATTTATTTATGTAGCTTACTGGAACAAAGCACGTAAAAGGAACTGAGAGAGTTGAATGACTGCCAGATATTCTTCTTAGCATCTGAATCTTTCACCTCGCTGTTTCTCTCGGTTACAGTGAAAATAATGAAAACACACTGATCACACAAAAGAAAACATGAAAGAGGAGTGTTAGCGGTGAAATCACATTGGCATAATAGGCACTATACTATACTATACTATATACACTATACACTGCCAGTTCCTCATGTTTAGATTTGCATAGGCAATGCTACTTAGCACATTGTTTCTTTAAACCAGTAGCAACTTAGCACTAGAGGCTGAAATAGTTTCACTTTTTATATAAGATTTAAAAAACTAGTATTTATATGTACAATATTTACCAGTTTAACATTTCAAACCACATAATGTGTTCTTTTAAAGCCATGAGGTATTTTAATATTTTTAAAATAATACGAGCCATATAAAATGGTTATTAAAAGAATAAATGTGTTTTTCATATGTATGATGAATGTGGGATGTTGGACCCATACACATTTCCAGCATTTCAAAATGAAAGTCTTGGCCTTATCACTGAGCGTGAAGATGTGTAGGCTTAGTGTATGCTTTACTATGTGAGCTCCAGTATTTCTATTGAATACCGTTTAGAAGAATATAAATATGTGAGTGTCACACCTGCATGTACAGTATCTGTGCACGAGTGCATGCGTGTCAGTGGGAATCCCTGAGGATTCTGGACATGAGCAAACATGTGGCACAAAGTGAGTCATCGTGAATCACCCAATCAGCCACACACACAATAAAATACATACCGGTAAAGAGTCAAACAATGACTCATCAAATCACATTCTGAACATATGACTGTTAAGAAAACCGAAAGCATGACATGAAACCCCCCCATTAACTCTGAAACACTGTGGGGGTTTCACTGTTTTCACCTGCTTCTTTACCTGCTTCCCCCTTTTCTCCATTTCCTGCTTCCTGTCCCAGACTGCTGACTGACTTCTTCTCTGGCAGACCTCCCACGTTATTTACTGGAGGATTTTACAGTCATGTGCTGTAAATATTTGCTGTTGTTTCTCGAACAGGAACTTTGATTAACGTGTGCAGAGCTGTGGTTAAAATGCATTTTGGTCATTAAAGTATAAGCCAGCCTCCTGTGTGTCTTTCAGACCATGTTAAAAGATTTTAAATATATTGTAAGATTAGTGGTTTGGTTGTTAAAATCAGTGATGGAATGTAACTTAGTACATTTACTCAAACATTGTTCTTTTTTATGCTATACTTGATACTTACTTATACTTTTTACTTCACTACATTTAGTGACAGTACTGCCAGTACAATACTGGTTACTTTGCAGTTTCGCGTTTTACATCCAAAACCTGCGATCCATTTATAAAATATAATGTACAGATGAAACTACCCAACACCTCCTCCATTTACAATAGGAAAATACAACTTACACATGAGCTAATTAGTAATAGTTAGACAAAATTATAATACATAATAATTTTGCATATCTTTCAATAATTTACTTTCATTTAGCTGTTAATACTTTTTGAACGCAGAATTACTTGTGAAAGAGTATTTTTACTCAACCTCGTTTGTTGATGTTTCTGACTTTTGCTGAGTCTGCTTTAACGAGCGGTGGGGATTTATGAAGTCAGCAGTGCAGACTTCCCTTTTTGTCAAAGCTGATTGTTTTCCATCCCTTCTATATTACAGCACTTGTGATGATCCTGCACAGCGTCACACCTCCAGTTTCCTGTTATTTAGTGCTACACTCAGCAACAAGCAACCAGAATCAAATGTTTCTTTCTTGGAGATCAAATACATACGAAGATCCCAATATGCGTGCAGGAAAACGTCCTCACCTGATGTAACTGAGCTTCTCACTTGGTGCACAGACACCAAACCAGGCCAGCCAGACTCTGGGTAACACCGCCAGGGAGAATGACAAAACAGCAACACCAGGGAGGGTCAGAAGGGAAGAATTAGTCAGCGATTAGTCAGCAGAGGCAGCTTGTTTTCTCTGGAGAAGAGATCTCCGTCAGCATGGGAAGCAAGAGGGCTGCTGTTCAAATACAGATCATCGGTGTCAATTAATAAGTAAAATATCCCCCACAGGGAGGTCAGAGGTCAGGGTCAGTCACAGAGGAGCAGCCGTGTAGCTGATGTGGATTAATCCCAAGATCAACTCTGAAACACGGTGGGGACAAGGACACTTCAGAGGGGTGGAGGTTAGTTTACATTGGGAATTAAACCGGAATCATCCAGTTTAACTAAATCAATCCTAACTCAAGGCTCACTTACTGCCTTATTTCAGAGCTTTCGGCCACATCACCAGGTCTTCATCAGTGGATGGAGTTTGCTCAGTTGTCCTGGTGATGGAACCGTTGACATGCATGCTTAATATCTGTTATGATTTCATCCATTACACACTTATCCATGTTAGCTGAAGCTTATTTGCTGCTGATGGTCCTGGGAATCTGTACCACTAGATGGCGACATATGACCACTTCACTGAGACATGAGTCATCTAATGTCACTGCAGAGGTTATACACTAACGATTTATCTTGTGGCCTTGTCACTCTCAATAAGATGATATGGGATAATAAGGGATTCATGGATGATTTTGATGTGTGTTTTCTCATCACAGTTTCGTAAATTGTTTGAGTTCATTATAGGATCAAGACTTAGATGAGGAGTGTATGTAGACAGAGAGACGTCTTCTGTTAGTGTGGGATCTTTATTTGTCTTATTGAATGTTAACTAGTCTTATAAATGGATTTAATCAATGAATGAGTTCATTTAATCAAGAAAATTACTTCCAGGCCACATGATGGAAAAGACCAATAATGTATAACTGTAAGTATGAACATGCTGTGTTGGCTACATAAAAACCTAGTATTCTCAGTTTTAAATGAAACCTTTTTCTAACGTTACATTTAACTGCAGTCTTGAGTGCTAAAACTAAACTACCAGAAAATGTTGCTGGTTTCCTAATTTTTTTATTAGCTATCAGACATTTGGCTCTGCACACACACAGATGCAGTCATGCACAATTGAACACAGTTCCCATCCTGGTTAAGTCCTAGTTAAGATGTAAACTCCATGTAAACACATACAGATAGCTCAGCTGTATAAGACTGCAGTACTTAAAGGCTTGTGACTCAGAAGCACAGATCAATATAGTAATTTTCAGCAGTCTGGAGGATTATCCACCTCACTGCCCACTGATGCGATGCAAAACGAAAGACACACACACACAGACAGGCAGACATTTCATGTCCTCCAGTCAGTCCAGACAGCCTCCTCCGACTATCTGTGGATCCATATTTTTACAGGACATTGATTGAGAACATTTTGCCTGCTCTATCCTGTCCTTCCTTCCACCAGCGTGTCTTCCTTACCTGAACATGGGGTTTCATTGTTTTATCCTCGTCGTAGAGATCTGATCCCAGCCCACTCGTGAATTCACACTAAAATGTGCCAAAGAAACAACACATTTTACAGTATATCAATTGTAATCTGTTTCAAAATTGTTAATGAATATTACCATATGATGTCTACATAGATAGATGATCTCATTCTGTAAAAACAAAAACAAAAAAAACATCACCATCATGTCAAACTGGATTTCTGTTCAAACATATATTAAACAGCAAATCTGCAGCAGAGTAGTGGGAACATAAAAGGAGGGTAAACTATGACCTACAACTGATTGCCACTAGGCAGGAAACCAACAATGTCAACTAAAAATAATTTATATTATTCACTAATTAGGTCTACTAATTATTTATAAATATATTTTGGCTGAAGTGCACTAGTGTAGAATATTTTGTGTTTCAGTGTATATTAGAGATACATGGAGGAAGAGTGCCATATAACTGTTTAATTTGGTATATCGTCATTATGGAACATCCGCCAAGTAAAGTTATAGGATGTCACATTTATGAGAAAAAATTTACAATTTTGACTTTTTAGGTCAAAATTATGGCAGAGCAAGTGAAAAGTATAAGATAAGAAAGAAAAGTCCAAATTCTGAATTAGTTTCTCAATATTTTGTCTTTTTAAGTTTTAATTATTTTTTTTACATTACATTTTTTCCTGACAGAAATGGGCTTGTAGAGTGAAATAAAACTGAATGAGGCAGCAAACGCAGAAGCCTCAGTCACTGACATGTTTACTGTTTCAGTCAATGTCTGAACCTGGGTCAAGGTTTCCTCTCTGAGGGAGACATTAGCAGACAATTACAGTGAATAACAACCAAAATAAAGATCCAACAAGCTCGGTGTTTAATTAGCTCAGTTTTAGTGTTGGACTTTCCACCACCCATCTCCTTTCTGTTCTTATTTCTGTTCCCCAGGCGGCCCTCGTCAAGCCAGCAGCCCGGCCCTCAAGCTCGTTCTCACGCTCATCCGCCTTGATTGATTTCCAGGGAGCGACGCCGGCTGGCCTGAGCCCACTGGCCGAGCTAGAGCGCCTGGCCCGGGCGGAGGGGCCGGCCTAGCCCGGGGGGAGAGGATGGATGGATGGATGTATCTCCCTCCGATCTCTTATCAGCCAGAGCAGCTTCTAGTGGGAGGACGGGGTGTGAATAGTCCCTACACACACACACACACACACACACACAAGATCACCATCTCCCCCTCTATCCTTTACTCTTTCACTGCGCTGCCATTCTGTTCTGCGGGGGAGATAACGCCACGCATACGTGCACGGTCACATGCAAACACACGCACACACACAGGCGGAGGGAAAGCTGTGCCCGAGGTATTCCCACCAACAACAACAAAGACACTGATAATCAGACACTTCAGCAGGACAGAAACGGTCATTAGTAGTCTTAAAAAGATATGATCTGTATCTGAGTCCCCACGGGTGCTGTTTTCTAATTACACTGACTCCAACACATAAATCGGATCGGGTTTTTTCTTGAAAATAGATACTGCATGCTACATTTGCATGTTCATTGATGACAAGTGAAAGGGCTTCTAGAAATAAGAGGAAAGGATCAGCAGCAGAGGCTCGCAGGAACATCAGCAATATGTTATTTATCAGCCCAGCAAGCAAAATGACTGATAACAAATTACACGACTACTAAATTGCACTGCAAAAAAGGTCTAATTCTACTGAGCATTCAATGAGGATAATTGTTGTGAATAATAATACTTTGTTTTAACGGCGTGTCCTTGATTTCATGTTTATCTCTGAAATGAACGCATTTATTTCCTTAGGGAAAATATTAGAGGAAAAACTGCAGGTGTGAAAAAAGAAAACTTGCAGCTAGTGTTATTAAACAACGTCATAGAATGACAAAGGTCACATATAGTATAGTATAAACTTACATAGAATGTATTTAATGTGTCCCATGAAACTGTTTTTTGGGGGTATTCAACTCCAAAAGCGGATTTAACATGTGGGTTGATAAAATGTGTCTAGAAAAGTCTCATTGGATCTCACAATTTCAGACTCAACATTTCAAAGTGAACGCACATTTCATGTTGTAGTTAAAATAGAAATCCCATTTTGAACTCCTTTAGGAATTCATCACAGTGAATAAATAACGTTTTCCGTCATTACGCATTGTTCCACTTTGTCCCCAAAATGTAGGTAGTAGAAAAACTTAAATCGTTTTTAATGACTGATAGGGTTATAATGTGTGGTCCTGCGCGGAAACTCTTCCAAGTCTGTAAAGTGTGTGTATGCGCGCGCTTTAGAGGATACAAACTGACACGCGCACCACGGATGTTGCTCCTCTGTATCTCTCGTGCTCTCATCACACCTGCGCGCGCCTCTTCCTCCCTCTCTCTCTTCGCCACTTCAAAGCTTGAAAGTGGGCTCGAGACAAGAGTTGTCTTCTTTCCGCCTTGTGGTGCCACGCGCCGAGCATCATCGTCACCATGCCTCGAGGATTCTTGGTGAAGAGGAACCGGCGATGTTCGGCATCTTACCGGTCCCGAAATGACAGTAACAACAAATGTGTCTCATACGACGGTGACCGGACCAACAGTGAGAACTCAGTGACAAACCCGCAGGCAGTGAAGGAGAACGAGGGGTTGAATGTTTTCCCGTTTGGACTGCTCCCGGTGTCCCGCGAGGACTCCGCCGGTGTAAGAGAGGCGTGGAGCCCGCACGTGGAGTCCGCGCTGGAGGCGGAGGCGGACCGACGCGCGCAGTTACCGGAGAGCGAGGAGCAGCTGAGCGAGGTGGACGTTTTGACTCCCGATAGTGATTTCTCCTGCTTCTTCCCGCCTCCTCCTCCACCTCCACGCGACGTGACATTAACGGAATCTTGCAGTCCCGTTAAAGCGGTCGGCACGAGACTGCTGGAGCAGCGCGAGGATGGACAGAAGCAGCCGATGTTCCCCGGCAGGTGTCTGACATCATCTCCAGTGTCGGAGTTAGCGGCGGGGCTCCCGGAGCTGCCGTTCCTGGTGAGCTCCACGCCGACCTCGGTGTCCGCTTCGATCGAGCGGCTACTCGCGAGCAGCAGCCGCCGCGCACCGGCCTACGGCCACGGTGACAAATATGACCCGAATATGAGTCACGTGCACTTGTTCCCGCCGCTGACGCTGATGAACCAGGAGCAACATCACGCAGCGAGAAAACGCTCGTTCCTTGAACCGGACCAGCGCTTGAACAGCGGCAGACACAGCAAACAGTCCGCGAGCAACGCCGCAAAGAAACCCAAAGTCAACCGGAAACTGAACTTCGAGGACGAGGTCACGACCTCGCCGGTTTTGGGTCTGCGGATCAAGAAGGAGACTCCCGAAATGAGGAGGCAGCGGGAGAAGTCGTCCGATCCCACCGGCAACCAGCCGCTGGGAGAGTTCATCTGCCAGCTGTGTAAAGAAGAGTACCCGGACCCTTTCTCCCTCGCGCAGCACAAGTGCTCCCGCATAGTGCGCGTGGAGTACCGGTGTCCCGAGTGCGACAAAGTCTTCAGCTGTCCCGCCAACCTGGCCTCACACCGCCGCTGGCACAAACCTCGCACGGTAAACAACCACGGAGGAGAGGCTCTGACGAACAAGAGCCAGCCGTTAAAAGAGGCGCGGGGGCTCGCTCAGCACGAGAGGCAGCCGGTGGAGGTGGAGGGCAAAGAGAACGAGCTGCTGCGCATCAACACCAACCAGCACCGCGGAGCGCAGGACAGCTCCCGCGTCAGGCGCGAGCAGTCCCTGCTGCTGCTCCACGGCCGGTCCCGGGACAGCCCCGACGGCGACAGCCTCGCGCCTCCTCACTACGAGTCCTCGCTTCATTACCGGAACCCGGCTGAGAACTGTTTGGACCTGCAGCAGCAGGTGAGGGCGGCAGACAGTCCGCCCTCGAGCCTCCTTCTATTAAACAGCAACCCAGACGAGCGTGCGGACCTGCCGCAGCAGCAGCAGCCGCCGTCCCTTCCGCATCCTCCTTTACCGTTTGTCCAGTCGTTACCGGAGGAGGAAGTGTACGAGTGCCGGTACTGTGGGAAGAAATTCCGCCGACAGGCTTACCTGAGGAAACACCTGGCCGCGCACGAGATGACAGCGCGTGCGGCTTCGCCCCAATCGGCTTATGGCCACGCGCGCGAGAGCAGCGGCGGGCAGAGCCAGGTGTTCCTGTGTCACCTGTGCGGCGCGCGCTTCCCGTCGCTTGAAATCAGAGACAAGCACCGTCTGTGGCACGCCATGAGGGACGAGCTCCTGGCGGGAGCGCTGGGAGGAGGACTCAGACCCGACGCATTCCACACGCAGGTAGAAGAGAGCGGCACCGGGGAGTGCGACCAGCAGCAGATCTTCACGTGCAAGCACTGTCCGTCCACATTCTTCAGCTCCCCGGGGCTCGCGAGACACATCAACAAGTCTCATCCCGCCGAGAACAGGCAGGTGATGCTGCTGCAGATGACCGTCCGACCATAAAACGCGCGAGATACACACTCAAGTTGTCTGTTGAGTCCGGGGCTATTGGTTGTTCTCATGGTCCGAGTGTCACTTCGGACTGAGGCTTGTTGTTCAGTTGTGGTCAGAAAGCATACAGTTGAGCAGTGTGTGTAACAGGATAAGGACTGTGCCTTACCTTTAAAGGTCAGTAAGCATATTGACTTCTAAATTGTTTCACAAAGGTCCAAGTATGATATAGTGACACCAGAACAATGCAAACGTTGTCCGTGACATGACAAACCAAAAGCAAATGTAAACTTCCCCAGACACGCAAATATAACGCTGTCAGTTAATACTGGAACTGTCCGTGGTACTGAAACCATGAACAGCTAGTTCAACCTCCATTACAAGCAGGGTTGCAATACATACCATAATGAGTGAAACTATCTTGTTTCTTTGAAGAAACAAAGGGACATTTTGATTTATTTGATAGGTAAAAGATCCTTTAATCAATTTAATAAACTAACAGCAGGATAATTATGTTAGACATAGACCCTTATTTAAAAGGGCTATTTCAGAGGAAAACACATCTCTTAATATTTCATTTGTGGTTACAAGAGGTACAGTGAGTTGGACATTGTTCCTACATTTATATTGTCATATAGAGAATATATTTCCTTATCTGCACCGGCACAGAGGATGCCTTCTCTTTTCAGCCTCTCATGTTACACCCAGCACTGTAAATGATTTGACATTTAAACAAAGTTACTCCGCTGTTAGTGAAAACTTGAGAGAATGGGAGAGACTGAAATTTGACACAAAGGGCATTTTGATTATGACTAATTAGAGCGAGAGGAAATCATTTTACACATACTGAAGCAACGACTGACTGACAGTTCTCTGCACATGTGGCAGACTTTTAAACTCACGGTCAACACCTTTCATTGGCAAAGTATTCTGACTGAAGCTCAGGAGGAGTCCCGTGTGTTACATTACTTACTGGTAAAAGATGTAGTGACCTGTAATTACATTTAGAAAGTGACCTTCCTTAACCCAAGAACTGGAGACAGAATCAATGTTCTTACTCTATTTCATGTACAGTGAATAAAGGAAAAACAATGAAACAAAAAGGGAAAATAATCACAGACCATATGCCTTTTATAGTAAATGTGCCAGTAAAAGTCTCAGCTATAAAATATTTTCATACAGAAATGGAACATTTAATGTTAGCACTGCTAGTAAAATATGTCTTTTGTCTTTGATTATAAATTACTGTTGAATTATAGCCTTCATGATGCTAAAATGTAACTGTGGTTCTATGAAGCCTATACAGTACTATTTTGATATGTTTGAAGTTGAATGTGAAATTTATTCTAAATTATTGCCAATAAATGTTAATACAGTATGATCAATGAGGAGTCCTGCCGTGTCTACTTATTACACAGAGACAGAGAGACAGAGAGAGACAGAGACAGAGACAGAGACAGAGACAGAGAGAGAGAGAGAGAGAGAGAGATCCTCTGAATATAAATATAATAACTAATAACAGTTGCTGTACTTGATGCATACACTACTG
>JAVQJL010027771.1:0-36083 GCA_036024295.1 Nannoperca obscura
ACTCCTGAAATGAGATTCAGTTGTTTTTAACACATAAAACATGCTCTTCCTGACCCCTCCCCCCCCCCCCCCTCCCCCCCCTCCAGCTGAACCCCTCTCTCTGATGGACCTGTGTAGGCGTTCGGTGAGGGTGGCATTAGGAAGAGACCGTTTGAGTGAAATCCATAGACTGCCCCTGCCAGCCTCTCTCAAGAACTACCTGCTCTACCAATGACGGCAAACTCGGTCTCTTTTCTCATGTTTCTCTGGGATCCTTCTTGGGTTGAACCCGTTTGACAACATTGCTCAAGGCTCCAGGGCTGACTCAGCCTTCAACAAGTATGCTTCTGTGTCAGTGGCTGGACTCTTTTTGAGTTTCTTATCCTGTTTTTATTGACTCTTTGCAATTGTATTCTCTAACTTTAAAAAAAAAAAAATCAGGAATCACTGAGCACTATGCACATGCTGATCCGGACGATGCCCAATCAGTACCTCCTCCAGTTAGTAAGTTAATGTGGGCATATGTGGTCAGTATCTCTGCTGTGACCTCCAGACCTTATCATTATGAATTTCTATCTCGTATCCTTTTTTAAATTTAAATGTTATTGCTTGTGCTAAAACTAAATATGGTGATGGAAGTCAAGCTAAACTTTGAGCGTTGGTGCAGAAGTGCACTGCCAGTATCTGGCCACAAGGTGGTAGCACATACACATTACAACCTGCACACCCTCTCAAATGGTAGACTTATAACTTGAAATCCTAGTTGCTTTTAGAAAATGTCTTTTTTAAATGGATTATAAATTTAAAAAAAGAAATTGCAGTTCACGCAACACAGAAAGGAGATGCTGACCACCCCACAGCGAGTCTGTAGTGCGGTGTGGACGAATGCACTGTGACGCAGCTGAGGAGCAGCTCCGATCCCCTCGCTGCACTATCAGGTTTCTCTGCAATATGGAAATGTGCCCCGTTACTTATGATCATGGCATCCAACAGGACCATCATCAGCAAAAATTTTAACGGAAGGGTAATGTCACTGTGATTATTTGTAGCATGTATCTGCAGGAATGTTTTCTCAATACAATCACAACTACTACTTTTTTTTTTTTTTTTCGGTCACTCCTGCTTTTTGTAGTGAAGTCGTTTTCAACCACAATGCTGTTGGGACCCAAAAGTGCTGTTTTTTGAAATCAACTGATTTCACGGGTTTGCACATATTCAGCCAGAGAATGGAAACTAACCAATGAAATAGCCACTGAAGTGGTTCGTTGAAATGAAAACCTGCCACTTTTGGGTCTCACTGGCACATAGCTGAGCACCATTGATGTAGTTTTTGTGTTTTAAAACATAAAAGGAGTTCAGGAAACATACTTTTGTTGGTGAACGTTGTGCCTGAATCAGCAAACTTCACATTTAAGGTACCATAATGACAGAAAAAGACAATCCACAAAGTGCTGCACAAATGTAACAAAAGAGAGTCAGATCGCCAACATATTGTCAAATGCCATATCACAGACCTGTTGACTAGTATTTTTAAATGTGCAGATGTGGTCCTTATTCAGCACTCGGCTGATGTGGACACACTGTGCCACACCTTACTTTTTCCTTGCTTGCAACTTCCATTTTATTTGTATTCCATGTTGTAGATTTGTTTGTAAGTATCTATTAAAGTTTATTTCAAAGTATCTATTGTATATTGTGCATTGTACAGGAATTTAATGTGAAAGTCAAACTACAGGCAATGGACAAAATATTAGTTGCAGCATTTAGGCAAAACGCTGCAAATGACTTCAAAAGCTATTATATTGTAGAAACTTATTTAAGGCAGATTCTAACTGATAGTGAAATTACATTAAGTTAAGGCGGTATTACAAGCTGTTTACTACCTCATTTGTACCCTGTAATTCACAGGAGGAATTAAGAGGAGTGGGAGTTAAGTGTTGAAAAGATACTACCATACTGAAATATGACCGATCTTAGATTCCACGTTTGTTGTTCACTATAAATATGTTGCGCTCACCCGCACAGGTGGGTGTTTTTGCACGATTAGACCTCTTCTCAGCACAGTGTGAGTGCTTGGACAGATTGCGCTTCAATGGCATCTCACCCTTGTTAGTTTTGATACAGGCCTGAACGGATGACATTTTGGCAGTAGGAAAAGCACGGTGTAAATAATCAAATGAATGATGGCTGAATTCCATTTAGCAGCTTTGGTTTTGGTGTCCTAGTACTGTTAATGCCTGCATACTAGGACACTGAATAGAACAAAGCCATTGTTAATGTTATTAGTAACAGCTGTGCTTTGCCTACTATTCCCTAAGTTTTGTATCGCAAAATGCATAAATTCCATTTCAGTGCTACTTCAAATATACATGAAGATTTGGGTGCAGGGTGAATATTAAACAAGCATGTTTATCTCGGAATAAATACTATTCAAAGTATAGCAAACAAGTTATATGCTTTTATAATAAATGTATTTAAATACACAAGGGAAACCTACGTTAAATGGGGCATGGATTGCCCGGAGGGGCACGGGCTGGATTGGAGTCTCGAACTACTGTGACAGTTTTAGTGATACAGAAACTGATTGTCTTTTATCCCTGTAATGGTTTAGCTTTTTACATAAGGCACAGGATTCAGTTCATCTAAGTTTATTTATACACACACACACACACACACACAGATGTTGATTTTAGCAGCTGCTTCAAAGAAACCCAGAGAGATTTGTAAAAGCATCCAACATGCCCAATGGGATCTAAATTCCACCTGCAGTTTAACAAGGCCAGTAAATAAAAAAACAAAACAGCAACACTGCAATGAGTACAAATAAGGCAAAAAAGAGATAAAATGAAGTGATGAGAAAACAAAAACTAAATACAGTTGACGGAAAGATCACATCTGTTATTTCACTTATAAACAGAGCTGCAAGGAGCCGTCCTGTGACTGTACGTTTCATATGTGGTCACTGGGTGTCAGCATTTCCAACTTCTACATAACCACGAAGACAAGACAAGACAAGATCATTGAAATGTTTTAATCCTGGTTCGGCCATGTGAAGCACACTTGCTATAAATAAAGTTTGTTATTATTATTAGTTTCATTGTTAAGCACAGCGTGAAACCACAAGTGACTGACAGTCAGTGATGGAAGGAGTATTCAGATACTTAAGTAAACGTACTAAAACAACAACGTGCTTCAAGTATCTAAGTAAACAATCATTCTGCAGAAAAGTTTCCCTTGTTGATTTTATTATAATATATATTACATTATTAATTAATATTGAAGCATCAATGTGTAAGCGGCATTTTACAGTTGCAGCTTTTAAATTTGCATTAATCTTTTAGACTTTGGACTGAATCTTTGCTTATTTGGTGAAATATTGGATTGTTTTACCTCTTTGGGCCTCAAACATGTATTCACATGAAACCATCTGAAAAGTTTAGAGGGGAATTGATCTTTGATTGCCGCTAACATCTGAATTGTGACAAGGAACTCCAAACAGACACTGCTTTTTTGTAAGGGCTCACAAAGCCAAATAGTACAATATTTCCTTCTGAAATGTAGCGGAGTAGAAGTATGAAGTAGCATAAAGTGGAAATACTCAAGTAATATACTATCTATATGTAAAATTGTACTTGTACAGTACTTGACTAACTTAGTTACTCTTAAGCAATGCTGACAATAGTAAAACAAATCTGCAATTGTTTTACTTGAATCTATGAAAATCCGAAGTGAAGTAAATAACAAAGCTTTAAAACTATATTTTTCTCAAAGAGCAAAAAAAGTTTATCCCCACCTCCTTTTCTTTATCACAGAATGAATGTCAGTGTCAAAACAGGATGGCAAATGTTGTTATGATTACAAATAGGACAAAAAAACAAGTGCAGCTGGTTTGACAAGACTGTTATTGTACAGACAATTATCAATTACAAGCAAGTTGTTACAAATTGTTCTGTGATCGTCTGAAAAGGTTTTATCTCCCTATATCCATTTCTTATCAGAGTAGGAACAGTTTAATTAAATGTAGACAAATGTAACAGTTTGATGGAAAGTCTGTGGAAGCAAGTTGTTATAAACATTTGATAATGGTTATAAGCATAAGATAAGCATACAGATACAAAATGTACACTTGTGGCCTATGAGGACTTTTGCATCATATTTTATCATAATTATCAGCAATAACAAACCAGTGGGATTATTTGTGAGTGCAGTTTGCACTTACTCTTCTCTCCCAACCAGACCTTTATTGAGAAAACTTGATAAATAAAAAAACAAAAAGGGTAATTTACCAAATTTATTCTCATAATCATACAATATATATCACATTTGTATTGTTAATATCTAAAGATCCTGAAAACAGTGTTTGGTTCAGAATATGTTTTTGCAGACATCTTAGTCTCTTTTTGTAATATCTGTTTTAACAATACTTACTTGCAAACTATATATTTTTATTACTTAGTCATACTGTTTTTAGTTATTCACAATACAGGAAATGCAATTCTAAGATTATTATTATTATTTGATGTATTTTATACTGAAACTCGTGAAGGTCATGAGGGGCTCAGAAGTTCAAAGTGTTGTTCTCCAGTGCCTGTGGGTTTGTTGGGGGGGAGTTTTGTTGCTTGTAATAATTGCAACATCTTGAAAAAGCAGGACATGGCCAGAGGTGGCGAACACGTTTGGCGAACACGTGTAGCCACGTCACGGACAACACCCCCGTCCCGCCTACTGACGTAAATGTGAGCGGCTCGTCAGGACACCCCGCCGCTCCGCCCACAGCTGACAGCTCTGTAAAGCCGGTGGAGAAATAGATGAACTCTGGGATCATAAAACTACCGCTCGACTAATCCCTTTCTCTTTTATATAAACGCGATTTTAACAGAAATATAACACAACTATGGTGGCTGTTTGAAAAAGGAAAAGATGGCACAGAAAGACACGCTGCTACATCTGTTCGCTGGGGGGTAAGTCACATTCATGCTACTGCTTCCAACCGGAGCAACGTTATTAATAACTCAAAGGTTAATGTAACTGGAAGAGGTAACGCGACCTTGGGTTACACGTTATTTGTTACATGGCTGCTCTGAAAAGCAAGCATGAAACAAAATGCAATGTGTTTGTTAATCTAACGCATTTTCATCATTATTTAAATTGCGGCTAGCCAGAATGCTAACATGTAAATAGGAGCTAGCTCGTGTTAGCACACCTCAATCTTTCGAATGTAGTTAAGCCACCCATTTCTTTAGCTGTGTTTTTCACTAGCTGAATCTATGACGTAAAGTGACTATCAATAGTTGAAATCAATGAATAAAAGCTGTGTTCGCTTTTTGATATTAAACATATAGCCTAGCTAACGTCCTTGTCGTGGACAATGAACCACCCGGCAACATCTTAAATGTATTCGCTAGCGTTACATCCATGCGGAAGTTTGCTAAAAACCTGATAGCTAACGTTGGCTAGCAAGATATATCTATTAGTTGTTTCGATCTGGAGTGTCATATTCATACTGCGAGCAGCAACGTGATGATACGCTATGTTAAAACCGACTCCGTCATGTGTAACTCAAGACTGAGAGCTAGCGGTTTAGCTAGGTATCGCGTCGTTGTCATGGCGCAGTCACGAGAGCAGTTAGCCTTGATGCCCTTCTGTGTTACGTAACACAGAAGATATAATTTGCCAACAACCATAGCTCCATGCTAACGTTGCCAACAGCTCGGGGGAAAAATGCTATCCGTAAACCCCGAATAATATGTAGGACCAATATAACGACGAACTGGATAACACTGTTGATGTTAAGGTCACATTTAAATAACACTGGCTTGTTTAAAAAATGACGCCATTTTACCCTTGAGATGTTATGAGCCTAACTCACTTGATTTTAAAATGCACAACCGTTAACTGTAGCCGACGGAATCCTATCATAGTCGGTCTTGAAACTTGCAGAATGTCGAACCTATCGAGGAAACGTGTGCTTACCTCAGAGTTAACAATTGCTAGAAAACCAGCTCAGCTAGTATGACGGTCAAAATAATGTCTTTAACAACACCCATACCTAATGCACAATAATTGTATGAGCATGCTTTTCAGAGGACCCACCCATTAACCTGGATTTTTTATTTATTTTAATTGTCATGGTCACAACACATTATTTTAACCTGGTTACATGTGTTTGTCTTATTAGGTTATACAATGGGGAAAACGTCCACATCCAGAGTGTACTTTCTTCTCTCTAAAATGTACAGCAATCCGATAGGGGTGGATAAGAGAATAATAAGTGAATGCACATTAAGGTCAGGTGTTACTTTGGTAAGATGTTTGACTCTGTTCATCAGACACAAGACAATACAGAGGCTTAGTCTAATCTGTTCCAGACTTCTAAGCATGTCGCTCCCAAGGTTATAGACACATTTGATAAAGGATGTACCAGTGAGGGGTGCAAAGAACTAACTGAATGAAATGTTGCTGAAATTGGGGGGGGAAGTCCTATCTAAAAACAGCCTTTCGTCTGGAAAAACAATTCTTTCCAAGTGCAATTATCGCGTCTGAGCTGGAAAACCCTGTGCACCAGATGTGTTGGGTTAATCCTGAGAGACCGGCCTTTGACCATAATTGTTCATTGCACTTGGTCAGTAGCTCCTCAGCTGTGTTATGATGGAAACGTACTCTCCTTAGTCAAAGCTGGTATGAGTAGCCTTGCAAATAATAGAACCACAGTACTTCTAAGCAGGTTAGCCATTATTACAATTATCAGAACACACATGTATTGAGAAGTGGGGCATTGCTTGCTTTGTATTTATTTTTGCAAGAATTGAAACATAATCTTAATTTTTGTGTCAATTTGCAGATGTAGTGGTACGGTGGGAGCCATCGTGACCTGCCCCTTGGAGGTCTTGAAGACCCGGTTACAGTCCTCTGGCCTCACCCTCCGACCCATCTTCCAGGTCCAGCTGGGCACCCTAAGTGGCACAGGGGTTATCCGACCAGGAACTGTTACACCAGGGCTGCTGCAGGTCCTTCGGTAAGATATATTTGTTTACGTTGTTGTTAGACAAATAGTGCTGCAGCATGCTGTGTGGCATTTCCCTGGAGGCATTTGTACTTTTCTACCTGCAAACAGAGACAACGTGTTCCCTCCTCACAGCTGGTGCACTTTGCTGTTTATCAGGAAGGAACAGGCATAATTGTTAGCTGGTGACTTTTGTATTTAAGCAGTGAGTTTTACCCTGGGAAGACTTCGGTGTTTAGGCATCCCCATTATAAAATCCTGTGCGGTTCCTGGAAACACTTCGGACAGCCTGTCATTTGCTTTCTGCTTTCATAGTCTTAAAATGAAGGCCTCTAATCCCGTCCTACGTAAAGTGAGGATTAAGTAAACGGTATCCTGCTCGTATTTAGTGTCTTTAACCAGCTGTTTGGGGCGACACAAAACACAGTTTTTTGCGGTGTCTGTGAAAGTAGCCCTCATGACTCTGCTGAGGTCGGGGAAGACTAGAAGCAGCCTCAGTGGGCCAAAAGGAGGGAGATAATGTTTTAACCAGGGTGCTGCGTTAGTGTAATATTACACTCACACGTCTGGGGCCACAAACTGAACCGGTCTGGTCTGGTGTGGGCTGTAGATGCAGGTTTTAAAGGTTACGCATGACTAAAGTCAAATTTTCTTTTGGAGAACAAATCATTTTTTTGTCAGTTAAGGTCTTTATGTTACTTTTTCAACCTACTTTTAGTTTTTCAACTTAACCTATTTATTCAAATAGATTTTTCAGAGCTGTTTTACAGGTTTTAAATCCTGTCTCTTTCGGACACTACTTTTTTGTGTGGTGTGCGTTACATAAACCAACACAAATTGCAGTTGTGTCCTCCCCCTTTGCTCGGCTCCAAACAGACCAGACTGTCACCTGCAGAGGGGACTGAGTTTCTAGGAGAAAGTAATTAAAACCAGTTCAAGTTAACTGGACAGGCGCAACACTTGGGCTGATTGCAGGAGGGAGCAATTATACTCATCAACATTATGTAGAGACAGTTTAACATGTAGAGTGGTGTAAATGAATAAGACAGGAGATTTAAATATACTAGCGGTTTTGATGGTTGATTACTGTTTTAATGTTGTTTCAGATCAATTCTAGAAAAAGAGGGACCGAGATCACTCTTCCGTGGCCTGGGTCCCAACCTTGTTGGCGTGGCCCCTTCAAGGTACAGTGAAACCAGTGTCTGCACTATGTGTTTTTAAGTTGCTCAGTGGAATCTGGATTGTCCATCCACACGCCATCCCATTGCGCACCCATTGCAGTTTTATTTAACAAAGTCCTGAAACTATGTGGCAATCTGTGTTAATGATACCCGCCTGCTGGTGTGCAGGTTAGTGATCTATAACACAGTGTCCTTGTATTTAAAACAAGAAGTGAAATGAAGCAGAGGTGTGATTTCTCAGTAGTCTGTTGTTTTCATGTATCGGGATACCTCACACCACGGCCCCTGACCAAAGAAAACAGAAAAGGAGGCCTGTGTTAAATTATTTTTCACTTTAATGGTTCAAAACATTAACTGGTTGTGTAAACAGGAAGCCATTGTCATGGCAACAACTTCCGATTTCCCCCCCTTGCCGTACAGAGTTCTGTGACTCAGCTGTTTTACTTTGTGTAGTCTACAGCGTCTGTCGGCGTGAGAAAAACTCTGTATTTGTGTTTAGATAAACTTTTTCTTAACTTGACACGTGATAAGGAACCAGTTTCAAGTTTCACAGAGTTTTACACACATGGTTGACTAATTTGGTTTTTAACTTGTGCGTGTGAAACTTTTATATCAGTCTTTTCCAAAGTCCTAACCAAAGATCAGTGTTGTGTGGGTACAGCTTGTGAAGTTTCAATTTCACGTTTGTTCCGTGTTTAGTGTGAACCAACGGTCAGTACTTTGCCCCGTTTCCTCATGGTTGATAATCTTGGAAGTAAACATTTCTATACAGAAATATAACCGTAAAACAAACGGCCGTAATAGATTTACCACACGCACACACACGATTAGACTTTGAGACTCTGCTAAAGGGAAAAAGGTCATAGGTTACATATATTTTTTCCCCCCATGGTTAATGAGTAGCCAGAGCACAATCCTATGCTCAGTAATTCCACTGCCCCTCAGCTCATATTCAGAGCTGCTCTGTGGGCATCTGTGGTGCCCAGTGCTTATTCAGCCCATTCGAGTGTAGTGACTGTTTGTTCCAGAAGCCAGACTGCTCTGGATACACTGTTACATAATTGCTCAGCTGTTTTTATAAAACCACATTCACATATTGAAAATGCATTCATATGTGGCTGGCTCTGTGTATTTTTTTTTTTTTTGTTGTGTTTTTTTTAATTGTCTCACCTACCTCTTGTAGAGTTCTTACCAGTTTGTTCTCTTGTGTTTCAGAGCCATTTACTTCGCTGCATACTCGAAATCGAAAGAGAAGTTCAATGGGTTGTTCGTCCCTAATAGTGGTATGGTGCACATGTCTTCTGCTGGTGTTGCAGGTGAGCCTTTATTTCATGTAATGGACGTAATATGAACAGCTGTATAATGTAATGGTTGTTAATGTTAAGGTTATACACGGTGTTCGAATTACACCCTGGGTTTCAGGGGAGTCCTGTTTTTCAGTGGGGGGGGGTACTGTACACCTGCACGTGTGGTACGTGCAGCACATGCATATACAAGAATGCGCCCGCCTACTTGCACGTAGGCCTGCAATAACAAATAAACAGAAAGGGTATTCGCCGTTGCAGTGTTTTGGTTTTTTTTGCTCTTTGGAAATGTATTTATTACATAGCAAGTATATCTGAACGCAATATGTTTTGCTGTGTGATCCCGCAGATATTTGCTTTACTGAATTTGTGTGCAGCAAAAACACTTGTTCTGACTTATGCTGAGAGGATGAAATGAACCTTATGTCACGCTGCAGTGTAAAACTGAATATGCTTCTTTTGTTCCCTCAGCTTTCGTTACTAACTCTCTGATGAACCCCATCTGGATGGTCAAGACCAGGATGCAGCTGGAGAAAAAGTGTGTACACTCTTAATTTCACCTGCCCGGTCTGTACTTGCCGTTTTAAACTCTAGACTTACTGTAGTGTCCTGTTTGGATCTGTATGTAACAATCTGGCTTATTTTAGTACTTAGAACTTTTCAGGTGCGAAGGTACCCCGCATAATGTGACCTTTTTTTAATGGAAACCTTTAACGGGGGCCTGTCCTTGAGTTATGCAATGTGCGAGACTGAGCTTGTGACCCGGCTCCCTAAATAAACAGTGCTGACGCAAAGTCCTTCGTGCAGAAGAAGAGTCTATATTTACATTACCGAGTACAAGGCAGTAGTGACATGAGAGGTCACAGGAACAAGTCTGTTCGCCCTGTCTTTACAGAACACCTGTCCTGCAGCACAAAATGGTGGCTCTATGAATGGGGAGGGAGAGGATTGAATGATTGTAGGTTATACTAGTTACTCATCCATCTCAATAAGGAAACTCGAGGATGTTGCATGCTTTTTTTTTTTTCTTTTTCAAATAGGGTTGAAACGTTCAACCGGTTCAAATCTATCCTTTATTAGGTAGAAAGTGCCAGACACTTGGGACAGCTGCTTTTCTTTTCTTAAAATGTATACTAAGACTTGAACTGTTTGTCGGACTTGTTGGGCTCTGGTAACTTGTGATGGGCATTCTTTTTTTCTTCTTTTTTTTTTTTGGCACTAATGAGCCTGACCTGTTTTCCTTTTTTAGAGCCAAAGGAGAGAAGAAGATGAACGCACTGCAGTGTGCCCGCTATGTTTACAAAACGGAAGGGATTCGGGGCTTCTACCGAGGCCTGACTGCATCTTACGCTGGCATCTCGGAGACCATGATCTGCTTCCTCATCTACGAGACACTGAAGAAAAACCTCGACAAGAGCCAGTTCACCTCCCCGAATAGTGAAAAGGGGAAAGGAGCGTCCGACTTCCTGAGTCTGATGATGGCAGCAGCTTTTTCGAAGGGTTGTGCGTCCTGCATAGCATACCCACACGGTAAACACATGCCTACATTGTTTTGTCTCATCAAACACAGCAACCAGGAACCAGAAAGAACTGTTTATTTAAATGACTAATACTTTGTTTGTTTCTCTCCACAGAGGTAATTCGGACAAGGCTGCGCGAAGAAGGCAGCAAGTACAAGTATTTCTTCCAGACGGGGAGGTTGATAGCAGTGGAGGAAGGCTACACAGCTTTTTATAGAGGACTCATTCCACAGCTAATTAGACAAATCCCTAACACGGCCATTGTCCTCTCCACGTATGAACTCATTGTCCATCTGTTGGGAGACTCCAAGTGAAAGAATGCTTGAATGTTTGGATTTTCCTGACAAACGATGGATGCCACACAAAAACCCCAAGGCACACTGGGCAAAAGACTTTTGAAAAGGCAGCACATACGCTTTTTTTTTTTTTTTTTTATGTGGGTGCTACAGAGACTTTTATGGTGAAACTAAAGCAGGTTGTACTGTTATCCAAAGAGCTAAACACATTATTTTATTGAAAGCTTGTCGTTAGGAGTTTATCAAAATAACCCAAGAAGTCATGGTACTTAAAACTCCACAGCTGTGAAAAAGGTCATCTTCTTAGAGGACTAGTGTTAAGTTAACTAAATTATTTTATGTTTCGTTATTTTATGGCACTGTCTGTTTTCTCATATCAGTGGTAAATGTACCAACACGCATGGTTGACTCATTTAGTTAATGGCTCGTTTAAGTTAATGATGGGGAGTAATTCAGATGAAGTGCTAGTAGTAGTGCTGCTCCTTGCAATGTAATGACGCCGCGTCATTTTGAGATTCCTGTTCCACATATACAACATGCTGGTTTTGAAAAGTTTGAATTACAGAGACATTTATCATATTTTTCATTAATATATATATATATAAATATATACAGGTTTATCTGTATGTTTTCTTTGTAAAAAAGAGTCACCTTTTACAATATATTGAGAACTTGGATGCTTATTTGACCAGTGGCTAAATAAAATGCATCAAGAAACTACATCAGTTGGTGGTTGACCCTAATACTGACGAAATGATCCTGCTAATACTAAAATCGACCTTTACTGTATTGTATGCTGCAGGGTTGTTGCACTGTGAAGGTGGCTCAAGAACTGGCAAATCAGAATATGCGAGGGACTAGTTGGCTGGTTCTGTTCTTAAGTCCAAATATTCTGATGAATTCATTTTATTAGGACTTTGTGCCTGGTGATGACATCGAGATTTGGCTGAAAAACATTTGGGAGGAACATGGATGGAAGGGGGGAAAAAGTGTCTTCAGTCAGAGCTTTCTTTTAAAGTTCATTTTACTATAGGAACTATTGGGGATTTCTCCAGGTGTAAGTGCCAGCATAATGCCTCAGATGTACAGTAAAGACTCTCGTTTGCGCGCGTCTTGAAACAGAAGGTAGTCAGTTTATGCTCTGACTGAACATCAAGATGTGTTTTCTAATATTTCTTATTCATGTATTGTTAGTTGCTGAGGATGTGTTACTTGTTTTACAGTAATGCTTGCTCTGCCTACAGTCACACATCTGGAAATAAGTCTTCCACATTGCAGTCTCCACCTATCATGCCTATAAAAAATATTCACCCCCTTGGACTTTTTCATGCTTCATTGTTCTACAGCATTGAACCACAGTAGATTGTTGAAAGGAAAGTGTATACATTGTGTTAAATACAAATATAAACGGCAGAATAATTTGATGCAAAAGTGATGCACTTTAAGTCTGTATTTAATTGTAAAGGCACCTTTGACAGCATTACAGTCTTGATTCAGTGTGTACAACAGGTCTGTATTAGTTTTGCATATCTAGACACTGAAATGTGTTCCTGGACTCCAAATTGGCCATTTTCAGGACTCTTAACGTTGTTGTTTTGGAGCCTCTCTGGATTGCATGGAAAATAAATCTTCTCCCAAGTTGCAGTTCTCTTTAAGACTCTTCAGGACTTTTCTGTATTTTGCTGGATTCATTTTACCCAGTGCCTCTGTTCATGATGACCAGTGGTTCAAATGGACACAAACGAGGTACTTGCAATGCAAACACATTTGGTTACAATACAAAGGGGAAATACAATCCACCCTCGGCTGCAGTAAAGCCCAGTCATCTATGACAGGAAAATGATGTGGACCGGATTAGTCATGTGGTCTGTGAAACTATTTGACATCTCAGACATGAATCATCAAAAATGTCTTCTTCCTGTTGTGGTTTTGGTTGACAAATCCACATTTTCCTCCAACTGAGAAGAATATACTCATGACCAAACGGTTAAAAGTGTAGGACTACAATCTCTGGATGGTGTCATGTGAGCTACAGGTCATGTATGAGCTGCAGGTCATGTATGAGCTGCTAGACCCCTACTGACACCTGTTTATCCCACTCTGAAACATATAAATCTGGGTACCACTTTTTAATACCTCACCCTTTATAAAGGGTTTATAAGTTGTAATTAATGTTTTATTAATGTTAGTATATAATAACTAATGCTTAATAGATCATTTATAAGACAAAAAGTACACAGGGACTTAAGTCAAATAGAAACAGAATAATGAAGTGCATTAATTTTTTATAGAATATTTTGCACAAATGTAAGATACAAACTTGATATATCCAATTATGCTTTCAGTGTACATATGGCATGATTTAGTATTGCATTAAGATAGACTTAAAAACCTGTGAACCTATTATAATTTATTACAATTGCTTAACCATTGGTAAAGCAACTTATCACCCCTTTATTAAGGTTGACTTATGAAAACGGGTTACTCTGTATAGTTTTTCTGTGCTGGAATACTAAATGGGCCCCGATTTGCTGTGTGGTCATTTGATTAAACACATTAAAGGGGGAAAAAAATAAAATAATCCAAGGCACTGTTTCATGTTATAATGATGACATCAACGCGTTTTGGCTGAAAGCCTTCATCCGGATGTTGAGGTAAAATACAGACAGTCACTTAAATGGCACAAGACATGATGACACAAATGGGTTGTGTGACTGAAAGCCAAGAGGAAAGCCAGGCAATCAATGAGGTGGCAGTGCGAAAGCCTACCCAATAGACATTTATTAGGTAGGTTTTCGCACATACAGGTAGTGTATATCTAAAAAATCATAACTACTCAAAAAGACAATTCAATAAATTAAATTTCCGGTATAAAATAGCAAGGAATAAACGAGAAGAAATCAACCATACAGAGTAAACTGATATTCATGTGTAAAATTTCAAGCCTATAGTAGTTCGTTTGTTGGATAAATAAAGTGTATAACTTTAAAATATTATGTTTTCAATGACTGTGTATGGACCAGAATTTCTATCTAAACCTGTCAGAGTAGTGACCCCTCCATAGGGAGAAAGATAATGGGTTTAAATGCCTGTGGCGACCTCTGTCTGCCGTAGGGAGAACAGCGCAGTACCGGGCCACGCGCAACGCCGTGACTGTTGACGTGAGTACGACGGCCTGACGGCACGTAGTTTTCCTTACGTTATCCTGACAGTGTCATGGACATCCTGTTATTGTGGCAGGCGCCCGGACTTATCAGCCACCTCGCTTCATGTCGAGACAAGAACTGATTGTTTTGTCAATGAATTGGCACTGCTTATTTCTTAATATTTCTTAGGTTAATATATTTAACCAACACCCGTAAGTGTCAGTTGGTCAAAGTTGCCTAGCCGCTAGCTCTTAGTTTAGTTAGCCAACCAACCCCAAGCCTTTCGAGCTAGCCATCCAAGCTAGCTAATGTCTTGTGCGATCACTAGCTATCAACGTCTGTCAGCATCATCACCACGACGACGGGCATCCTTCCCACCTGGCCGTCTGATGGAAGGGTGAGGGGAACGATGCTGAGATTCCTCTATATCCTTCTAACAGGTAAGCCAAGGCAGCTAATGAAGGCTAGCTACGCGTGTTTGCCAGCTACGTTAGCCCTGAAGCAGGATCAGCTAGGTAGCTTACGGTTCTTGCGATTATGCAACGGGATAACTCATTCGGCAATTTGTATGGTTACTGTATTGCATTCACCAGAGGATGAGCGTGTTAGTTAATGTTACGCAATCCATTAATTATGGACCCGTCGGTTACCTGTAAATACTGCCGTTGTAATGTAGTACCCTCGGTTTTCAGTTTATTGGTTCCACCTAGCTCAAATTAAAAACAGCCCTGAAATGAACCAACCCTCATGACGGTTATAATGATCAGTGTTTGTTTTAAGAGGTGCATGGTTAAATGTATGGTAGTTTTGGAGGCTGTCGTTTGTGATGCTGTTGAATTGTATTGTGTTATACTGAGATATGTTTCTGATACCTTGTTCGCCCCATTTAGTTCCAACCCATAACATTTTAAAATGATCATAAAGTTGAATCACCCCTTTCAAAAACAGCTTCAACCAAAACTGAATTAATTAAATCAATTAAATTCAAAATCAAATCAATTAAAATGTATTTTTATAGCACCTTATCAAACAAAATGCAGTTCACACTGCTTGACATAAAAACCTGAATACAATAACAAAATATGCAAATAAACAGAGACATCCATATACATATACAAAATACATATGCGTACACAGACTTGAGATATGGTGTGTTCTTTTAAGAGAACGATCTAGTAAAAAGGAAGGTCTTTATTTTGGTTTTTAAAAGGGCACAATGTTGGGGCAAGTCTTTAGATTAACAGACAAACTGTTCCACACTTTAGATGCAAAGTGACTGAATTTTGAAATTGCTCTAGGCACATGGAGGATATTTTCACCTTGTGACCAGAGAGATCTGCTGGGGTTATAAATTGATAGCATGTCTGAGATGTACTGTGGAGCTCACCAGCAAGTACTTTATAAACCAACAGGAGGATTTTGAATTGTGCTCTGAAAGTAACGGGTAGCCAATTAAGGTTTCAGAAGACTGGAGTTATGTGGTCTGATCTTTTTGTCCTTGTTAGTACTCATGCAGCTGAGTTCTGGATGAGTTGTAATCTATGGATTGTTTTGTTTGGAAGAACCATTAACATAAAATTACAGTAATCAATCCCGCTCATAACAAATGCATGCATGAGTTTCTCTGAGTCAGTTTGGGATAGAAAGATTCTGGAGATGTTTTTGAGCTGGAAAAAGGCAACCTTGGTAATGTCGCTGATATGATCCTTAAAGCTCACTTCCCCATCCATTGTTAGTCCTAGGTTTGTAATATGGTCACTTGTTTTAAAAGATCTGGACTCCAGGTATTTGCAGACCAGCTGTCTCTGGGCTTTAGCACCCACAACCAAAATCTCAGTTTTCTCCATGTTCAGAGAAGAAGAAGAAGTTTGCTGCCATCCAGTGGTTGATTTGTTTCCAAGCAGGTGACGAGTACATTCATGGGTTGGAGTTGAAGTTGTCAGCAGATAGTGAGATGAGAAGCTGCGTTTCATCAGCATAATTATGGTAGCTGATATTATGTTTGCTGATAATTTGGCAAAGGTTAAGAATGTACAAGTTAAATATAAAAAGACCCAGGATGGAGCCATGTGGGACCCCACACACTGGTTTGTGACTGTTTTAGTTGTGCAGGTAGGATTCAAACCACTCAAACTGTGCCAGACAGACCCACCTAGTTTTTAAGCCTGTCCAGTATGATCCCATGATCCACTGTGTCAAATGCAGAACTTTTGTTATGAGTGTTTATTATCACTAATAATCTGCATGTCATTGACAACTTTTTAAAGAGCAGTTTCTGTGCTATGATATGAGCAAAAACCAGACTGGAATTTACCATAAATATTACTGTCCAAGGTAGCAGTTCAATTGCTGATATACTACCTTCTCGATGATCTTTCTAAGAAAGGTGAGGTTGGATACTGACCTATAGTTGCTAAGTGAATTAGGGTCCAGGTTCTTTTTAGAAGTGGCCTGAGAGCAGCACTTTTATAACAATGTGGAAAGATACTAGCCTGGAGAGAACAGTTTACTATTGACAAGATGCCATCTGTTAAAAAATTTAAAAACAAAATTTAAAAGCGACTCTGGAAGTGGATCAAGGTGACTGGAGTCCACAGCGTAGAAATGCTTCATTAGTTTGGCTAGTGTTAGGTGTACCTAATAAACAAGCAACTGGATGTAAATAGCTGCTAATATTAACTTTTTGAATGGGTTTGAAGCTGCCTGATAACAATTCCATGTTTGTAATTCTCTCACAGGCCTGTTAGGTGTTCTGTGGGATGGAGTTACTGCGTTTGGTAAGTCTGGGATTAATATACACCTGCTGCATCCACATCCTTTGCCTGTACTTTCTGTAGCTAAGTAATCTTTCTCTGGTCCACAGGTGCGGTCAGACTCGTGGATGGGGAGAACAAATGTTCTGGCAGAGTTGAGGTGCTCCGCCATGACCAGTGGGGGACTGTTTGCGACCATGGCTGGGACCTCCGGGAGGCTGATGTGGTGTGCCTGGAGCTGGGCTGTGGCTTGGCCGAATCTGCCCTTCATGGTGCAACATTTGGTGCAGGTAGAGGAGAGATCTGGCTGCGGCATGTCCAGTGCTCTGGACACGAGTCCAGTTTGACACGCTGTGCTGTTGTCCTCCACAGTAACTTCTACTGTACCCACGAGAATGATGCAGGGGTGAAATGCTCAGGTGAGACTTCTCTGAGATGCAACAGAATGCAAAAGTAGGATTGCACGAGTTAATTTGGGTAACTGGGACACAAGCTGTATGTCAACATGATAACTAATAAGCCGAGGAGTGTGGTTCATCAAATCATTTCTGTTTCATGATTTCATGATATATTTCACATTTTGTGATTAACCTGTCTTTATCACAGGTACTCTTTTAATGCCCACCCTCACCCTACTGTCACCTCACACTGTGTTCTCTCCCGGGGAGGCGGTTCGCTTCGGGTGCAGTGTTCTGCTGGGCCACCACCTCAGCGACTTCCACCTGTACAAGCATGGAGTGTCCACGCCGCTTGTTACACAGAGAGCGGACCAGACCCAGACCAGAGTGGAGCTGACACTGTCCGACATAGAGACTTTCCAACAGGGCAGCTACAGTTGTGGGTACAGGATCAAGGGCGGCTTCCCTTCTCAGCTGCTCAGCTCTCCACCCAGCAACTCCATCAACATCACTGTGGGTGAGTCATAACCGCATTGTCTAATCTATATTAACTCCGTTGCACCAATGGCCATTCCCATAGCACATTGTTTTGTTGTGTAATCTATATAAGCATTAGCATTAGCATTTTCTGCCCAACCAACCTGATGGGTTTGTGTCAGTGTTGATTAGAAAGTCCCTTGCCTTGAATCAGGGTTGATTTCATTTTCATTAAACGTCTTTACTTCTTACTTATAGCACGCCAACCAGTTGAGCTTTAAGCATGGACGTTCATTGTTTACAAAATATTTTAAGCACAAGAGTCCATTCACTACTATAGCTTCCAGCCGCATTTCCAGGTCTTCCTCTGTCAAAGGTTGCCTGACACCTTACATTTTGCATGTAATGGCAGTTTTTCATCTGATGTTCAGAGATATTAATTTGCAAAAAAACTCTGTATTACCATGATGTCTCCTTTGACTGATCACAGTGGAACTCCTGACTCCTCACCACTGGTACAACACGTCCACTGAGGCCCCGGCTGGTTCCGTCATTAAAGGCCACAGTTTTAACATCACCTGCTCCACCCCGCAGCAGTACCCTGGAGGTTCCTTCCAGCTGCGTCTGATCCGCTCCAACGGCACGGTGCGCCAGTCCTTGCCTGCCCTCACCCCGTCCGTCACTTTCACCTTTCCCAATGCCCAGAGCTCCAACGAGGGCTACTACTACTGCCTTTATCGGGTCCAGCTGGGTGGACGCACCTTTGTCTCCAGAGAAAGCCAGCCCCTGCCTATAGCCATCAGAGGTGAAACTGATAATATGATAGAGGCAGACCATCAATAGATAATATTGTTAGAGAATAGCACACGTATGTAGATATTCCTGGCAGTTCTTGTACAGCTGTTTTTGTGCTTCTCTTGTTTGCAAATCAGTCAGTCGCAGCAGTAGATGAAATTCCATCTATGAAAAGCCATATCTTATGTAACACACAGATAACTGCTCTCACCCTCAGACCCAGATCCATTGCTGAGTCCAATGGTGATCAGCTGGCTTGTGTCTGGCCTGACATTTGTTGTAGCTGTCGTCGTTATAATCATCGTGGCCAAGGTACTGTGTAACAAGGAGAAGAAGCCCTCTGAACTGGAGCGAGAGACCAGAACCTGTAAGTTCCTTTTTCCCCTCAGAAGCCTTTAAGCTTTAAACAAAGATGTGATTTCTTTTTTTTTTTTTATGCACCCTTTACGTGTGCCCAGAGTAACAGATGTGCGTCTGTCTACAGGTGTGGACAACACTTATGTTGCCTTATCAATTAACAAGCTATGACGGAGTATGCAGGTAACAGATAACTACAGGTATTAAAGGTCATGATTCTTGCCTATAAAATACTATTTACTCACCCATTTTTGTTACTTATTTTTTTATTTGACATTAAAGGATGATTTTTGTTAACATGGTAACTGCCAAGGAGAAGTGAATGCATTTAATAAGCACAGTAATATTTAGTTTTTTGTCTGTGCCCATATTCCTAATTGTGCAAAGTTAGTGAATTAAAGTGAAGCTTTTTGTTTTTCTTCTCTCAAGAAACAAAGTCAGAAGACTCGCACTGTGTCCGTCGTGGGTTCAGTCGCCACGGGATGCAACAAAGAACCAAACGGCTTGGTCGGTCATCAATCACACCTTTTTTGGAAAAGGTACCACATCGACCCAGTTCAGTGGTTTGGATGAGGCAGTTTTTACTGAACTCCAACATAGACCTATCGAAGACTGCACTACATTATTCTTTCATACCAAACTCCAGGCTAGTGTGGAAGTAGTGGAAACAATGGATATGATACCAAGCCTTGTATTATTGTATTATGGTGAGATGTAAGCCAACGGCCTCAGAAGACCGACAGACACTAAGAACTACTTCTAGTTCAAAGTCTGTATTGGTTCAAGCTGGATAAAATCCACTTGGACTTGGCTACTGCCATGACCCGAGATGTATGGAGTGGAAAACTGGGGAAACTGTGACATGGGCTCCTCAGGTCTCTGTGTATATGCAGTTTAAAAACATTGTTTTTTGTATTTATTACCAGGTTACACTAATGACAGGCTCCACTAGCTTACGTACTCACTTCTACAGATCAACAATCCTTAAAGGATTAGATGTTTTTTGTATTTTTAGTCTAACCCTACTATGCATATTACATAATTTACAACATGTACATCACTGCATTTAAAGTGTGTAAATAGAATCTGTAGTTGATTAAAATGCTGCTGTTGTTGGAGCTTCTGGGTTCAACGAGTTTTGTATGACCGTCTACAAATATGACTGCATGTACTGTAGGTAGATTTATAGCATCAGGCCACATACACAAGTGTACAAGTGGAAAAAGCTTTAAACATAATGCATAATATGGTTCATTTATTTTTATTATTCACATTTAAAATGTATCTTGCTCCTGAATAAATGACTTAGCTTCAAATGTTTACATATACAAGCTCTTTTATAGTTTGATTTAAGAAACAGCAATACAAAACAAATCACAACATCAAACTCTATAGGATGTAAATGTTGGATTATGTAGTACAAAAGTGTGAAATCTCTGAAGTAAGTCGACGGAAACAAAGCATGAACATGGCATTACAGCTCGTATAAACTGTGGTTTCATATTTTTACGCAAGGTAACACTTTTTCCTCCAAAACTACTTGAAATGAACAATGAAAGAACATTAACAATTATATCCCAATTATTCCCACAAAACCCACTGAGGCACTTGCATTACAGCTGGTCTAAAAACGGTCCCAACTGTACTTTAATATATTTCTGATAACTGTCAAAACGAAGCATTGATGTACCCCAAGATTATATAAAGCACAAGGATTTGGTGAATCTTCATATTAACAATGGACACGGAATCATAGACACCCTTATTACCAAGCACTATAATGCAACATTTTGGGGAAGCTAAATAGACCTGCCGCATTAACTTATTTACTGAACTTCAGGTTGTTAAATACACACTGTGACACATGTCTGGGTGTTTTTGTTTTGTTCAATGTAGAAGTAAAAGTTGCTTAAAATCCGGTGAAATTACACACTTTTGATGGCATCTCAAATTTATGAAATGATCTATTTGATTTGTGTGTGATGTGAAATTATAAGATATTGCCCGTCAAGAATTGTATGACGTAGATAAAAAAACAAGAGTGATCTTCCCATGCAGATAGATTCACTGTGAACTGCCGAGTCTTGCAGTGGAAAAGACTGAATGAAGCTGACCGCAATGCAGTGGAGCTGGAACTGGCATTTGGTTTGCAGTTTGTGGTGCTCACTGCGCCAAACAAAACAAACACACATCATGTGTCTCTATTTAAATATGAGACGGTTTATTATGATGATCTTAAATTGTGATCTGTGGATATTTAATGTGCAACTGTGGCATTATATTTGTATAATATAATACAATATATATATTTTTTGATGTAACTTCTTGGCATTCAGCACTGCAAGCCAAACACCATTGCTGAGAGCAGCTGTGAATGATTATCTCCAAATATTCAACAGATCACACTGAAACCATCTGTACAGATAAGACAGCTGCTGTCCAGGTAAGAGGAAGAAGGATTTCATGTATTTCTGTCCTTTAAAACTGCCATCCTGGTCTATTCTAGTAGTGGTGATATACTGAAGCTGGGTGACAATTAAATATAAGCAAGCAAATAAACTGTGATTTTAACCCACATAAATAGCATAGCATAAAACACAAATTCCAGCAATGTCTAAAATAAAGGCATTAACCAAAATACATTCCTTGAATTAAAATGCATAATAAAGTATAACTGCCCTAAAAAACTGAGCACGAATAAAAGAAAGATCATTCTATTCCTTTGATGGACTCATTTGTCTCCATGCTGGAAAAAACAATGTAGAGGAAGACGGCCACAGCCAGGAAGAACACAAACTGAACCCAGAGAGGGATGAGGCGAGACGACTTCGCAGGCGCCTTAGGAGCATCTTGACCAGATTTCAAGGGTGTCGGCTGCAAATACGAGTTTCTGTAAGTGGAAGGCGTGTCGTACATGCGGGGCCTGAAAGGGAATTAAGAGGATTTATGCTACAGTAGATAATTAAAATTCTCCATCACAAACTAGCAGCAACCAAATGTGACCTTGTTTTGACCTCCAAGTCTCGGGCCAGTGTTGGTTCCAGCTGCAGTGTTGGCTGAGCAACAATGAAGCAGTAAGATTCATTTTGACATCAAATCATAATTGAACATAATTGCGGTGCTTGGGTTTAGGCCAATATGTCATTGATTGGAAAATTGAACTACAAGAATTCTGCTGATCAATTAATTGTTTTATGCCATAATAAATGTCATTTTTCTAGTTCTGCAACGTTGGTCGGCCAAAATCTTTATATGAATTTGAAGTTGTCGCTGTGGTGGCTTTAATGTTTTTATATGATGTTGCGTAGTTTAATCTGTAACAGTACATCAGATTTGAGAAACTCCATACATTTTGTATGTAATATCTAAGTAACAGAATTTAAGTAAATATAGCTGTCAAAGTGCAGTAAAAAGCACAATGTTTTCCTCTGAATTGTAATGTAGAAGTGTAAAGTAGCATGAAACAGAACTTGAGTAAATATACTTAGTATAGCAATAATAGATTCTTAAAACAGGAATTGGCATCATAGCACACATTTGTTGAAATCAAACAGGGTGACACAAATTTACAATTTACCTAAATTGAACCTAAACAGCCGATAACATCTGATGACGCTATGTGACTCTGTATAAAGACACTTACTCATCAACAAAATCCCTCCCTCCGTATTCAGGCCTTGACCTTGAGTAGCATGAGAAGGACGACCTGTAGAGAGCGACATAAAACGGTGCATTTGAGACCGATGAACTCATCGACTGAGACAACTACTGCAAAAATGTTTATAATTATAACTTACTCGTTTTCAAATTCCCTCTCAGTCCACTCATGTCTTGACTTTGTGTAAGACCCGCTACATAGACAGGATTACACTAAATTAGACTTATGTGCATTTGCAAAATTGGCACCCAAAATGAGAGGAAGGCTGGAAATGGAAGAAAGGCAATGAATGTTTGAAGCTAATAATAGAGGATTTATAAAAGAACTGACCTGTCTCCAGAAGCTTCGCTCCTGACCTGCAAACCGTTAAGACAAATATGTCATTTTGGGCTTTTAAAAAAAATACAAGAAACATATTTTATGTAACGTTAAACATGTTTGGAGACTTTTATGAACAAATTTTGAACAATATCCAAAACTATGTATATTCAAAACTTTTCCAAAACATTCTGTTAAATCCAAACCATTTCCAGGTTGATGGGAAACCCAGTGGATGCTTCTTTCCACTGGTCACGCTCAGAATCAAGAGGTGAGCAATGCAAAAAACAACAACATAAAAAGTGTGCAGAGATACTTACAGGTGTCCTGTAAACGTAGGTGACGTCCTCTGAAATCAAAACACAAACATAAGGGTAAATGTCAATACTTCCCACACATTTGCGAAACTTGAGGGGTGAATCACCTGATCAATATTCTCTTGGTACTTTAAACAGAATAGTATATATATGGATATAACCTTTTAATCTGTTTGTAACAATACTATTATAAATAATGGCTAAATATTGCAGTTGTAAATGAGAAAATGAAAACCACTTGTACCGGTGAACTCAGGAATGTGAGGTGATCTGGAGTTCTGAAACACTTGTGAATTTCCTCTGCACACGTACTATACATGTGTTTATCACAGAAAAGCTTTAGCATTGAGTGCTGTTTAGACAAAGACAAAAGACAAAAAGTAGGCTGCAGATGACAGTTACCCTCCTCTCTGTAGTAGGTTTTGTCAGGTGATGGTTTCGCTTTTTTCCCTTTGGCCATGGCCTCTTTCAACTTCCTCTCATAAAGACTTCTGGTGGTGTCTGAGTACAAAACGATCACATACACACATGTTTCTGATACAGTGAACACGGGAAACTATTGAAATTAAACCACGACTACCGGAGTAAAGAAGGGAGGCCTGTGAAGTTCACTGGCGTGAAAGTGGATTCAAAAACGGGCGCAAAGTAAACGTTCAATCTGAGCCACTCACCGACCACAGGCCCGTGCTTTATCCCGTATTCATCGAGCAGGTCGCTAATTTCTCTTGCAGATTTACTGCGAAGCGAAGACATTGTTTTTGACTTGATTTATTCCTGTGTTGTGTTATTTTTCCGTGCTCTTGTTTCGGTTACGCTTTAGATTCAGTTGCCTAAAAGCAACATCCATACCCTCCTCCCAACGACAACGACCGGGAGCTCGTTTTGTTGCGCGTGTGTCGGGGACGATCCTCTGTGGAGTCTTGGAAGCGCGGAAACACTTTTCCCCGCCCTCGCGTGTTTATCCTAGCGTCGAAAACATTCGCACTCTCCGTCAAACGGTACATCATTTCCGTTTCCGTTTGACCAATTCTTCCTTTTTTGTTTTTTCCTCCTTTACTCTGTTTCCTTTTCAGAAATGAAGTAGCGCCACCAGCAGGCTAATGATATTAATATTAATAATACTAATGCTAATTTTAATAGTAACGCTAATGCTTCGGCCTCCCCGTTACCATGGAGAACTATGTGGTGTCCCCATCTCTTAACGTGCGTGTGGCACTAGACGACCAGCTGCCCTTCGCTGTCGTCATCGCTGCGACTGCAGACTCAGGTGGATGTCCAGGGGGCCGCTCATCTATTGCTCAACAGAACGAGATCCCGATCACCGTCAGGACAGGAGAACCTTTACACATCTCCCGTTGCAGACTGAAAACTGCACCGTGGCCCTGAATAATAATAAAAACACACTTTCTCTTATTGTTGCTAAATTCAGCACTTGAAGCATTTCGGCACATTTGATAAAGTTCCGCACGATTAAATGCACTTATTGTAAATCGCCTTGGATAAAAGCGTCGGCTAAATTAATATAATTAATATTAGGCTACTAATAGTGACGTATCTGAAGAAGTATTCACATCATTTATTTGAAAAAAAAAAAAAACTCCACTATAAGTAAACGTTATGCAATCAAAATTCCAGTAAAGTAAAAGTACATTAATATTATTATTATAAAAGAAATCATAATGCAGATTGGCTCCTTTCAGAGTGTCATATTATTATTATTATTGTTATTATTATTATTAATATTATATTATTAATACTAATGCATTGACATATTGCAGCATTTAATGTTGTACCTGGTCAAAGACATTTAACATTGTTGCACAGCTGCAATAATGTATTGCATCTTTTAAGTTCAATTTTGTCTGCAAAATATTTTATCTGCAAAGTGAACAGTAACTATAACTATCCCATAAGCCTACTAAAAAGTCATAATTAAAATCTTTCCCTCTGGGATGATGAGTAGAAGCAGAAAATAGAAATACTAGTATTAGTATCTTAAAATTATACTTAAGTGAAGTACTTGAACAAATTTACTGAGTTACTGTCCACCACAATATAATTAGATGCCTTAAATTTAATCTGATCTGATTTAATCTACATTACTTACAAAAAAGTGAGAACATGACATATCTACGGTTCATACAAATATGTCAGCATCATTGTAAACAAAGCTTTATTAAGCAGAAAAATTGCATATTACAGAACACATTGCATTTTTACAAGACAATATTCTCATTTTGGATCTTTCTTTCATCATCTGTGAGCACACGAACACGTTTTAAGCACCAAAAATTACATTTTGCCCTAAAAGAACGACGCTTGGCTGAACCAGCCCATTTGGTATGTGGCCAACCAGAACATCAGCAGTCCCATTATTATCACCACGCCCATCTTCAGTATCAGCTTCAGCACGCTGAGACACTGCAGGGACAAAGAACAGAACATAGAGGTAAAAGAGGCCTAACAATTAAGGAACAAATGAACAAAGTGCATGCTCAGTAAAGGTCAGTGAGTACACACTTTGTGTTTCCTGGTACAAATGTGTGTGTTGCTGACATCTGGCACCGTCTCTGGTAGAGTGTTTGGGGGATCACGAGCAGGTTTCATTTGCATGGTGTCATCAGGCTCTCTTAATTCCTGGGCAGAGGCAAAGCATAGTATTAAAAAGCTAGCATATGTGTTCATGTGTATGGGTTTCCATGTGTGCTCCATTGTGTGTCCACATGCAAACCTCAGATGTTTCTGTAGAGCTCAGGTCCTGCTCCCCTTCTGTGGAGCTGCTGAGTGAATCTCTGTCGCTGCTAAGGAAAGAGGAAGCAGACACTGTTTTTTTTATTTTTTTTATGGGCATCACAGCTCAGGTTGTAGTTACGGTTCAAGAAAAGAAGTTTAACACATACTAGGAATTCTGCTTACCTGTCAGTTTCATAGTGAATTACTTGAAACAGTGGATTTGTACAAAACTGAACTTTGCTCTGCCTCCCTATACAAATGCAGAAATGGAAACGGACATATTGTGGAATGTATACAACACTTTGAAAATGTTAATATTATTCCGTATAAAGATTATACCCCGCTCATCTTCACTCACCTTCTCCTCCGTTCTCTCCGTCGCTATCGTCATAAAAGTCGTAGAAAGCCTTGATTCTCTCCTGCTCTTGTTCCCAGTTCCTCTCCTCTTCGTACTCATCATCTCCAAACTGTCCCAGCTCAGTGATCCCAGAGGCTTCAAGTTCAGTGTTGAAGAAGAAGCTATCATCCAGGGATCCCTGGTTAGAGGGACTTGTGTTTTTTGCCTTCTCTTTGCCTTTTTCTCCAGTGGCAGATTCCAGGTTCCTGAATTTATCAGCATCCACCTCTAAATCTATGCTGTACAGACACTCGTCTCCCGCCTCATCAGTGTGTTCAGCTCTTCCCATCCATGTCACATCTGTCACATCTCTGTCCGGGCAGGTGCTCTGCTTTGGAACTGAACTGCTGTCAGATGTATAAGCCAAGGCGTTCGACTGGTGTTTGCTTTCTTGATTTTTTCCTCCATCTTGTACATATTCACACGACGAAAAGTCTGAGGGATAATCTGCAAAGCTCTCGCCTGCCTCTTGGTGCTCGTCCCCTGAGAAATCCTTCATTTTCTCTTCATACTCCTCACTATCAACTTCAGCAATGAGATCCTGCAGATTTTGCCTTGAGGCTTCTGGAAACTCCAACGTATCTTTCATTGGGTCATCGCTGCAAGGGTTTTCAACCTCCCGCTCAAAGCACAGAGCGAGAACATTTTCTTCTTGGTCGATTTTCATACCCTCACACTCAGAATCAGAAGAGTCCTCTTGTTTTTCTTCTTCCCTTTCTTGCTCGTCCTCTTCAATCTCGTCACCTTTTATCATCATCTCGCTGCCACGTTCAGGGACTCTCTCGAAATAGCACACCTCCTCATCACTCTCGCTCTCACCTTGCTCCTCGTTTCTAACTTGAGGATTTTCAGTACCCTCTGGGGCCAGAGGTTGTCCCTCAGCAAAGATCCTGTCCTCTTTATTACCATCGCAAGGCTCGTCGCTGCAGCGAACCGACATCAACAAATCCAATGGTTTCTCTCCTGTTCCCATGTCCTCTTCTTCTTCTCCAGAAACTTCCTGTTCAGAATCTCCATCTGAGCTTGTGTAATCCTCCTCCGGCGTTATGTCCATGCTCATGACCCCTACCCTTTGAAAATCCTCCTCATCGTTTTTGTCGCCAGACTGCTCTTTATCAACATTTTCAGTCATGTTCACGTCTTTAGTTTCCTTGCTAGACAAAACTGCAGTTTGATCAGTTGCTTCCTGGTGCAGAGCAACATCTTCCTTTGTTGCTATGTCTGTTTTGTCCTCTTCAAATCTTTCATCATATTTTAAATGATCAAAGTCCAAATCTCCATCAGGGAATGATAGAACAGATGTTTCTGTAACATCAGTTGAAAATTAAATACTTTTGTAAATAGTTTAAACATAGAAATAATACCACAATGCCAAGACATATTTCTTACCTGAAAACGCATCACTAAGTAGATCAGCAAAACTCTGTTCCATCTTTGCAAATTGCGAAATTAACGAGTTTATATAGTAGGAGTTATATAAAGACAAACATTAATGCATTGCCACTGATGATCTTTTCGCTCAGAAAGGAAGAGAGCGTAACTTTCATCTGTCGTCGCTGCAAGTGGTTTCCTGTCAGACAGACGTTGCATAAATTACACAGTAAAACTAATATATTTGGTTAAATATATGACTACAAATGTCTACATTACGTAAGCCTACCTTAAACTTGGAGATCATCAAAAGGTGTATAAAAAGTGTCTCTAAAAAAGTGGAATCACGAAAGTAAAGTTTTTTGTGTTTTGTTGTTGCAGTAATCCTTCATGAGCTCATGAAATTGTGTCAACTTTGATGTGGTTTTGGTTTCAGGTGCACAATATAAGCTCCAGCAGTCAAACACGCAGTTCCTTCATGCTGAAATAACTTCTGTTTATTAGTTTGTTTTATGTAACTGAGATGAGTGCCACCCAGAAGTTAAGAGTCATTATAATCAGTGACTGTTCTGTTGGGTACTTTGATTTATTGAAACAACTAATCAAGTAAAACTACAGTTAAAATCAACACATCCTGGTTTACTGATGCTTGTCCTGGGTGGTCTACAGCTCATTGCGGAGGAGGTAGCGGTGGTTGGGCTTCAGGTCAACTTCTACAGGAAAATGATCACTCACCTCAAGAGCCTAAAGTGCCATCAAAAGAAAAGGATTAATGTTTAATTTAGGTATGTAAGTGAACTAAAAAAGCTGTATCTTTACATGTTTACCTACCTCCTCCTCTGTGAGATGGAAATTCTCTTTAAAGTTGAACGGTTGAGCTGAACCTGGCACAATGCAGGAAATAATCTCACGTCCATGGACAATGATCCTGTTTAGAAATGTAAAAAACATATTGTAAGGCATAACCCTGTCTAAAGTGGTGGGTGTCTGCAGCAGAAAACCTTTATAATAATCATAAGATCGTGTATGTAATATCATATTATTATGATAAGCCTTATGTAATTCAGTTTTCAGCGGTCACTGACCTGTCATAGGCACAGTGTGTCTTCTCACGGACAGTAGTGTCTTGCTCGTCTCCAATTAGCCAGCGAAACTTGGGGTCATTCCTCAAGCGCACGGCTCTCCAGCCCTTGATGGTGACGTAGCTGCAGTCAGCATTGAGGTCCCCTAAGATCATCACATTCTGGGCGAGTGGAAGGAAGCAAGTTCAACAAATGGAAATTACTCATGAACGTCGTCATATGCGATAAATAGAAACGAACATGACGCAAAGCTGAGGAACTCTGATCAAGATATAGATTTATAGAAATGATCAGAGAACAAACAAAACAAACACACAAAAACATTATATGATGATGATGATGATGATGATGATGATGATGGTAATGATGATAATGATTTAACCTACATCAGTTTTCCACTTGTTGTAAATTCTCTTGAAGACCGTATACAGTTCGTCAATCTCTTTCATGGCATTTTTGGGACAGGTGTGCTGCCCAATCAGGACAAAATCTTTCACCGCTGCAAAAAACACAAAAAAACAAGAAGTTTATCTTTAATGAATGTGCTTCCATGCAGACTAGTGTCCCAGTCTTTCCTGGTTTTAATCATATTTGAGATGTATTGTTTATGTGGAACATAGAGAAACCTGATCCCTGTAATTATAACATTATTCAGGTTTCTGCTTGTCTGTGCAAGTGCAGGTATCTATTTTATTCCTCCAAATCCAGAAAGTCAGTTATTTCAACTGAGTTACCTCAAATCTTACGGATGGAGCCGGCTTGGTTTCCGGCTGCCTGAACTCTGCTGCAGTTACTGTTCTGCTTGATTTAGCTTTTTAATCTGATCAGTTGTGAAGGTGATGACAGTCACAATTAATTATTACATTGTGTTATCATGTTTTACTGACTGACACTACATGACTGAGTGAAGGACTCGCATACCCACATGACATTTAGTTATTAGGAACCTCGATAAGGTGTTGCAATCCATCCACTTAGCATATACAGTTTTTTAAAACCAGGAAAAGATATTACTCCATTTTCTGAAACCAGGTTGTAATGTTTCTTGTGCAACACATCACTGACCAGGGGCCAGTTTCACAAAGAGATTTGAGACTGGCCTGTAGTGTTAGGCCAGTCCTAATTTTACTCTTAGATTAGTGTAAGTTAGATATTTTCACAAAAATAAAGACTTATTAATGTAACTTATAACTACTTACCCTACCACAAGGCTTAATTCTTGTTGCTAAATCTTTCCATGGTAACAGTCTGCAGTGACACCTGCTGACCAGAGATTTTATGCTATTGTTACCCTCTTCACTGAATTTTACCAGTAAAATGTGACGTAACTGTTGAATTCCTTCAGACAGTTGTTAGAGTAAAGGGAGCTGAGCGGGTTGAAGTGGTTATTAAGTCAGCCATGTTTTTTTGTTTGAAAAAAGTCTCACTTATTCCCAAAATAAATTCATGGCAAATTAACCATTAAATACACAGCAACTGATGAATTTAGACATCTTATCTAAAGTCTTCTAATTAGTTTAATATACGCTTTAGTGAAAGTCTATCTTTGTGAAACCAACCCCAGGTCATACCTGCAATTTCTTTTCCAGTATAATTCCAAAGATGCCTTTTGTTTCATCTTACTTGTAGTAGGGGAGTGAAAGCGAACGATGAAAGGCTGTCTGGAGAAAACATCAGTTTCATTGGTGCCTTCTCCGTCTAGTTTAGGATACTGATAATGCTCTTTGACCTTCAGCACATTGTTCCTTGACAGGATGAAAAAGGAAAAAGACGACATTAAGGATGTTGCTTTTAACTGACCATTAACAGCAATAATTCAATTCAATTCAATTCAATTTTATTTATATAGCGCCATTTCATAACAAAGTTATCTCAGGGCTCAATCACATGGAGCCGGTCGAGACCAACTTCCACACACACAAAGACCCAACGTTCCCACCATGAGCAGCACTAGGCGACAAACCAGAACCCAAATAAGGCAAGGAAAAACTCCCTTTTTCCTTGCCTTATTTGGGTTCTGGTTCTGTTGAGAACCAGAACCCAAATATCGAAGTTGAGACATAAACGGAGGCAACTAAAATTGCTGTAGTAGTGTGTTTTCAGAACGCGTCTGCAGCTACACAGTGGAAACACACCTGTCCACTGAAGGAGTTTCATTGATTAACACAGATGTAAAAACACTAGATGAGAGAAAGAGAGGTCAAAGGTCAGAAAGGAGGCTAACCTTTATGGAACAACTCCTCAGCAAGTGCTGCTGTGATGCCGTTGATCTCCTGAAAGTGACAAAGAGTTTGTTTAAAACTGGATTCACAAGTTTACAAGCTTAACGGTGCTCAGCAGACAGCTGGTCATGGTTTCAACTCTCTACTGATGTTCTATGTTGCCCCTGAACACATTGTTACTGTAACTCCATCCAAGATGAACAAATCAAACAAGTTAGCGGGTTGAGATCATGTTAGTCTGAATTAGTTAAACAACATTTGAAAACACTGAACACTTTTCGATGGTCACACTGCATCACAGTTATGCAGCAGCTGTTTGCTAGTGCCGCAATAATGCAGCTGAGCAACAAACAATGAGAAAACTGTTTCTGTGGTCCTTTAAACTCATCTGTGACAGTCACATGCTGATAATCTTACATCACATGAGAAGATTTTTCTTTTTTTCCAAAAGATTATTTTTTCAGGGCATTTTGCCATTTATTAAATAGTGACAGTTGCAGAGAGAAACAGGGCTGAAGGGTTTTCTTTAGGTCGTTTACTCTGCAGAGTCCTGAGGACTAAAACAACACGGCTCTGTTGTAATGACACCAGTCACTGACATCACAAAGCCTTTAAATACTGCTAACATCGGCCTACTCACGCGGGGGTGTATATAATTGTTCTCTCATGACATTTTATCCTAAAACATACCAAACTGTTTTCTGCAATGCTTCACATGACTGCCATGTTGAGAATCAGAACCCAAATATCGAAGTTGAGACATAAACGGAGGCAACTAAAATTAATGCTGCGGTAGTAGTGTTCTAAAAACCGTACAAAAAACTCAATTTCTCAGAGTTACCAACTTCCAACAACATAAAATCCTTACATTGGAGAAGCAGAATGATTGGCAGCTTGTGTTTGTCCCTTTCCTGTTTCAACATGACAATGTCCACATTCACGAAGCCAGCACTATAATTAAACGGTTTAAACAGTTTGGGGTGGAAGATTTTGCCTGGCCTGCACAGGACCCTGACCTCAACCCCATCCAACACTTCTAGGATAAACTAGAACACGAGAGCCAGACCTGATCATCCAACATCAGTGTTGGACCTCACTAATGATCTTGTGGCTGAATGGGAGCAAATCCCTGCAGCCGGGTTTCAAAGTCGGAAATAAAAAGTCTGTTTTGGAGGCACATGTTCAAGAGTAAAACAAAGCTGCAATGTTAACCAGAGTCCACATACTTTTGGCTATGTGGTGTACCAGCTGGTTGCAGTATCTGAGCGCACACTCAGGCATGTAGGATTAAAGTACTGTCAGGTGTGGTACTAGAAGGCTGAAGCACTGGAACAGGTGTGCTTGTGCAGCTGTTGTAGGATTGTTGCAGCCTCAGGTGTACTCACATAGAGGTGAAAGTGCAGGAAGCAGGCGAGTGGAGTGGGCGTGGCCTGTGGGAACTGCTGCAGCAGCGTCTGCAGGTAGAGCTCCAGCTCCTTCTGCCGCCGCTCCACCAGACTCTTCGAGTTCTTCCCCAACATCTTTTTTGGAGGAAGCAGCCGTCGGTCCACCTTCTTCTCTGCCGTCAGCTGAACGGAAACACACACAAGGATAACACATTTGTTTATTAAGGGAAAATGCAGGTATATTATAAATTTTAATTATTATTTATTGTTCCGATAATGGAATTTCAGGCAACAGCTTACAACAGCTGTGGGTGTGTTTCCTTTATGACTGTGAATGAACACCACAAGTGTAATTAGTAAAATAAGTGTAATGTCACAAACTAGTAAAAAAAACACTGCTTCCTGCATCACAGAACCAAACTGAATTCAAAACAAAAACATACTTGTCCTGCTGTTGGTTTACCTGGACCAACAACTAATTAAATATCTGGTGAAACGCGTCTCATACTAAGCAGAATAATTACTGATGGGGGAAAACAGCCACCTGAGACCTGCTCCGGTCTCTTACCTTCTCATGGAGATCGTGGAAGTCACTATAGCGATGCTTCACTGTCCATCTGTGCTCTCCATCCGTCACTTCGATGATATAGACCTGAAACACACCGCGGCAGGACATTTAATGATTACAACATGTCTTAAAAAAAACTAAAAACTGCTGGGATCAAATTGGCTACTGAGCTGCAGGGATGCTCCAATAATTAAATGGAGAAAGGTCAAGGAACACCATGGAAGACTATCTTTGAGCAGACACAGAAGTTACCATCTCCCCATATATACAACCACCTGAACTAACATCCATACTTAAGTCGCGTGATAACGCTTTGAGCCATCTCTATGAAAGCTCCATCATCTGAGGATGGCCAAGAGATGTGGCTGAGAGCCAAAGTCAGTGGTAAACCTTCAAACTGACCTCATACCTTTACACAGTGTACACAGTCAATTAGAAAGTGGACATTGAACTCCTCACATAATTAAGACAATAAAGTTGAATCTAATCTAATTAATGCAGCAAGTCATACGTCCTAACTTATTATTATTAATTATTCATTAATAGTCCATAATTATTTACTTTTCCTGGCTGTATTTTGCTGTACAGATTGTAAAGCCCCTTGAGGCCCCTTTTTGATTTGTGATATTGGGCTTTAAAAAATAAAATGACTTGACATAAAAGAAAATTAGAGCAGCTGTGGGACTGGTGAACAATTTTGACTTGTATGTAACAGTACATCATAGAAACATAAAATACCATCCCTGACAGAGGCTGTCAGATCTGTAACCTTTAGATGAAACGCTGTCAACACTTTGTCTGACAGCTCAGCTAACACCGCGGTTAGCATTTAGCATTTAGCATGTCAGTTCTGTCAGGCTCTTTTTTAATAAAGACACAACGACTGACGAAACATAAGTATAATAACTCAACAGTGTATGTATTCACTCACAGAGTAATTTGTTCAACATTAACTCGCTGTCACTTTGACAGACCTGAAGCTACAGTAGCTACAAGCTAAGCTAACTGCCGCTATGCTCGAGGAACCCGGACGTAGCTTACAGTGTAGTTTTCCACCAGCTCCGACCCGACAACACACACTTTCCTCTCCGAAACCTCCTCAGGAAACGGGGTGGACTCCATCTTGTGATCAGGACGAGCTAAAATTATCTTCTTCTTTTTTTTTTTTTAAACTATGAATGAAAACGGCTTATGATGGTTTGCAGCGCTTCTTCTCCCTTAGCCGCTTCGTGGCGCCATGTTTGTTGTGATGCCCGAACCGAAGCAGCTGACTGATTCAAACCGATCAAACTTTATTTAATGTTCCGACCACGTTTTCATTTCGCGAAAAAGCTGTTGTGTATTAAACGTTTATCAAACACACGTACACTGCATGAGCAGTCAGACTAAAGAATTTGACTGATCGGACATTGAACGCCCAAACAAAAGTGAAATCAAAAGTAAAACGACCGATGTTCCGCCTCATTTCACGACCCCTGTCCGATAATAGGAACATGTCTCATCTTTCTGGTAGACACAGAAACAGTATGAGGTAATGGACTTGATACACCCATGTATGTGGAGTGGTTTTGTGACTTACTGACCACGAAATATGTCAAAGACCAAACCATTTGGACCATTGTTTAAATTAGTTTTATTTATTTACTTGGTCTTTTGTGATTTTTCCATAATGTTCAAACTTTTGTTATGTTTTTTTATATTTTATGTACATCTGACCAATGAAGAACATAAAAAAACTCAAAGATGCTAAGACAAGAAAAATATGCTGGATTAT
The DNA here is from genome assembly GCA_036024295.1 of Nannoperca obscura. Lineage (NCBI taxonomy): Eukaryota > Metazoa > Chordata > Actinopteri > Centrarchiformes > Percichthyidae > Nannoperca > Nannoperca obscura. Next base: position 35,035 of record JAVQJL010027771.1, read on the forward strand.
GAGAGCAGATGGAGATGACTTCATGTATCAAAATAGACTAAATAGTCAGTACAAAGTTTACTGTATGTTTCATCAGCGAGGTTAACGTGGCTTATTGTTGCCTGATGTAATGGTAAATGGTAATCATCTTGTGCACTCTGTGTTTGCTCTGCAGACGATTCAGGACTCCATTACAAGAATCAATCACATCAAAATCAATTTTCACAACAAATGCAATCAGCTTTCTGAACTCACACTGTCCTGCACTGTTAACTGACCGCTACAATGGCAAACATCAGTAAATCTATCAACTCCCAGGACAAACTACATTGCTTTTTCTGTGCTACACTAGTGGTGCGGATCTAAGAATAGCAAATCAGTCTAATGGGTTACAGCAAATACTGATCCACCTTCTGCTTCCAACTGTTCAGTGTAATATACATGACAGCCACATGGAGTCACTAATGCATCTGCCAACGTATAATGTCATGCTCTGAGCTTTATGCTTAGTTGAATTGAATTGATCTAAATATATTTGAACAGAAAATAATCGTAATAACAGGGATAGTTGTGCTGACAGTAGATGCAGAAAGAAGTACTGGGTTTAATGGTTTCCCTGAAGAGGAAATGCTTTGACACTGAAAACGAACTTCATGCTTTACTGCTCATGATATATTGATTCAAGGGCTGTAAAATGTCCTTAATTTCTGATTACTTATTCACCCAAGCAGCTCTGTGTGGCTGTACTTGGGCTCAGCTAAGTGCTAACGTCAACATGCTAACATGCTCACAATGACAATGTTTACATGATGATTGGTTAGCAGGTATAACAGGTATGCAGGTATGTATGGGAATACAATAGCACTTAAATGACACATTGTCTCTATAAAGTTCAGCATATTGTACGATATTTTAGTGGAATTGTATTTTAGTTTGAATGTATTGTATTTAATAATGTACAAAGATCATCTGTTGTTAGATTTAATGCTCTTTTGGATTCTGCCATTGGCAGCGATGTTCTTACTCACAGCACTTGTGATTCATCTCTTACAAGTTTGATGAGACGTCTT
>JAVQJL010027774.1:0-24038 GCA_036024295.1 Nannoperca obscura
CTCTCTCTCTCTCTCTCTCTCTCTCTCTCTCTCTCTCTCTCTCTCTCTCTCTCTCTCTCTCTCTCTCTCTCTCTATCTATCTATCACACTCTCTCGCTATCATTCTCTGTCTTGCAGGAGCATTACAGATCGAGAACAGCGAGGAAACAGACCAGGGGAAGTATGAATGTGTGGCCACTAACTCTCAAGGTGTGCGCTACTCCTCCCCTGCCAACCTGTATGTGCGAGGTAGGACCTGAACTCAGAACACACGTGCACATGCACACACATGCACAGACAGAAAACATGCAGGAATCACTACAATTAAGGTGCTCTTGGTATAAATGAAGTAATTTCTTTTCCACAACTGTGCTCTTAAAGTATTACTAACCCATCCATTGTCTACAGTATTTGTTGACCCTGTTGTTTGGTATTTCTCACTACCACCCTTAACAAGTCCACCTTAAACTTTGGTGCGAGCTCCCGCAGTGGAATCAAATTGAACATAAATTTGGGAACGCACCTTGGTTTAACTGCATGGAAACATCACTGATCTGTCTACTAAATGGTTTCTGTACAAGAGGCAGATTAAGAGGAAAATGCTGCACAAAATATTTGATTGAAGATTTGACTGAAATTGGAAGTTGAACAGTCAGGATATAATTTATTCTTCAATATTTTTACATTAATGGCATAGTTTGGTACCCACATGATCCCTGTTTAACTGATTGTAGCTTCTGGACTGTGGGTGCAGGTGTATCACTGGTTTATGGCTTAAAGACCACAATCAATGTTCAGTTTTACAAGTTCAAGTGTCTATGTTAAGTAGGATAACGGAGAAGTTTGTGTGTGCGATGTGTGAGTGTTGGTGTGTGTGTACAGGATGTGTGTGGGGTGCAGTGGAGCGAGTGGCTTTGCGCTGGCCGTTTTTATTCTCTCTGTGTTTCCCCGTTCTCTCTCTCCCCCCTCACGTCATTGTGTTCTGCATCAACCCCCTTCCATCCCTCAGAGCTTCGAGAAGGTTGGTGTGCTCTTTCTTTTCTTTTGTTACTCCTTTGTTTCAGAAATCTTCACTTATTGAAACAGAGAGAAACAAAAAAAAACATTTAAAGGACACCTGAGTAGATTTGAAGTGAAATGGTTTGTCTCCAAAATGAAGAGAGTTGATTTCTCTAAAGCTGCTACGATGATGAAGTGGTCTGCCTACGCAGCAGAGTGCATTGACTGCATTGTGAGGCCTTGTGTGCAGAACCCTTGGTATTGCCTTCACTCCCTGATCAATGTTTTCTGCATGGTATGATCTTGTTGTCATGGAGACCCAAGAATTGGAAGATTAAAAAGAGGCGATGTTTGCATGGAGTGAGAGAGAAAGAGAAAGGAGCACCGCTTGCATGTCTGTTGACTGACGGACTGACACAAGAGCATGGCACAGTGTGTGTTCACGCCTATTGATATGCTCGGATTGTGATATTATTGAACTTGCTGCCTTGTCATGTCTTGCTACCGTCTCTCTTTCTTTTTTTTCCTTTTATATCATCGTTGTGTCTCAGCTCCTGTGTCATCACATCTTCTCCAATCCTGCACTTGTTGCACTGACTGGATGTCTTGCACCCACAGTCACGCTTGCACTTGCCCTTCTGTTTAGAAGTTTTATGGGTTGCGCAGGTTTGTAGCAGAAGCATCATTTGGCCAGATTCATGAAGATGGTGAGAGAACCATCACATCACCAGTGGTGGGCAGTTTACTCATACTGTTCCTAACTTATAAGAATAATACTTATCTTCTAATTCAGAGGGGATTGGAATATACCTCCACTACATTTATTTAACAGCTATAGCTACTTATTACTTAGCAAATTAAGATTTTACATATAAAGCAAGGGATGACCTCATAAAATCATGATGCATTGTTATAGATTAGACAACACAACAGTATATTAAATAGTTTAAATTAGCTCCACCTCGACCAATTATACAATAAAATGATCCGTACACATGAATGCATCAGTAATAATTATGCAATAATGTAATATTCAACATTTGATTGCTTTTACTTTTGATACTTTAAAGCGATACTATGTAATGACAGAAGAACACATTTGTCCTCTTTACAAATTTAAAGTTTAATCAATAAGCAATAAAATCCCGCCTTGCTCAGTTAAGTACTCTCAGGGGTTTTGCTGCTATAGCTTTACTTGTTCTGGTATGAACAGTAGCCTGTGGCAGCTAATGTTAGCTTGCTTTAGCACACATTAGCTAGATATTGCTATGTCACTGCCATTACTGAGTAAGTTCACTGATTTTATTACTCTTTTTTAACTTGTGCTAGGCTATATTTTAGCATTTAGCATCATCCAGTACCTGCCACAGCAAAAATTACACAGCGTCGCTTCAGGGACTTTTTGATAATTACGTACTTTAACATAAGTGCAGGACTTTTACTTGTACTTGAGTGTTTTTACATTGTGCTAGTAGTGAAGGATCAGAAAACTTCTTCCACCATTGCACATCATCAAGATGCATACTAACACTGAACTATCAGTATATTAACAGGTACAACAATATGCCAGCTTTACTGTAATATAGCCTGTGCAGTATCTCACTTTTCCTGGTGGTTGCTATCTTTGCCAAACACCCAGTTACGCCTCTGTTGACTGACATTTGAAATTAATTATATCCATTCACATTTTTGATATCGAGGGGATATTAATGATTCCCTCTTACTACAGTGGTTAATGAAAGCAGTGTCCTTGAGACAGACTGGATGGTGCTGTGTAAATGTCAGCTCAGTGACTGTGCTCAATGGATATATAGCAGTGCTGAGATACAGCGGTAATCCTTATGTCTGTGCCAAGGTCCCTCCAGCCTGTAGCCTCCAGACTCCCTGCAGAGGACGGGACTAATGATAGCTCCGCTAATAAAGATTGAAGCTACTGGCTCTCACAAACTGTATAGAAAATGGAGGGGAATCATGCGGCCCAGCTCGATTAACTTTAAGCCAAAGGCTCTGTGAGCATGTGAAAGATTATCCCTTGTTATGAGCTCACTTTATTGTAAAGTACTCAGCTATGTCTCTGTAGTGGACAATCTCATGGTCCTGAATTATATATATTTTTTTAGAAATACTGCTCAGTTCATGTTCACATTACTAAACGATCATCTTGAGTCTTCACCTTCATCCTATTGTTGCTCATATTACCAAACTAATCCATATGCTTAATTGATTGTCTTTTTTAAGTTTGTTTTTGCCATACTGATAGCTATAAAACAACTGAATGAATCTGATAGTGTTGTGTCATGCTGCATTGCACCTGCTGTGTCTGTCTTGTGCACGGAGCTGTCATGGATGCAGTCTGTCTGTCTGTCTGTCTGTCTCCAGCATGTTCAGATGAGGAGATGCCTGCCTAATCATGTCTGTTTTCTAACAGATCTACCTGTTTTTGTCTCTTTGTCTCTTTCGTGTCTTCAACGTCTGTATCCAATTCTGGGTATCTTCTGGCTTTTTTTTTTCCTACAAGTATTCCAAATGCTTTGCACTTTATCTGTTATTCATGAAATGGTAGTGACGTCACGTCAACTTTTTTTTTTTCTAATTTGTTGAAATCATGCAAAAATGTTAACTTCTATCCAACTGTCTCTAGATTCTTTGAGTAGGGGGATGTGGCCAATGAAGATTCCACGTAATGATGTTATTTTATTTTTTATTTCATATATTATATATATTAGAATTACTTATGGATTTCCAACTTATCTAAAGAAAGCACAGAGTCTAATTGTTTTTCTGCTCTAGGGTTTCACAGTGACTTTTTACTTTATTTTAATCTTTAGTCTTTTTTTGCTTCTCGTGTTTGTTTTATTACACATATAAGCTTCCTAGTGTTGAGTTTAGTTGAGTTTTTCGACAATGTTTCTGCTCTCTGTCTGCCTTCCCTTTCATTCTCTCCTTCCATGCAGAGATGTTTGTTCGTTACTCTCTCTGTCTCTTTCTGTTTCCTGTGTTGTGACCCTGGGGTATCTTCTTTTTCTCTGTTCCTTTAACATCCGATCTTTACTAGCCTCTCTTTTTTACTTTTGAAGCACCTACTTTCTGAATGGGGCTGACTCTGGTATATAGCCGTGTTTTTAAATAGATCCATGTGTTTTCTTCTTCCTCGCTCCTCTTTTCTTCCCCCTTTTCCCTCCTTCCCTTAAAACCCTCTTCTAATCCTCTCTTTATCTCCACTTCCCTGTCTTTTCCCCTCCTTGCCCTCCCCCTTTTTTCTCTTCTTCTTCTGCATTCTGTCTGCACCCTGATGTGTAGGAGCGACAGACACATGTACATAAGTTTATTAACTTATAAACATGCACATACTACCTCACATATCTCTCTTTTTGCTCGCACTCGTTCTCTCCCGTTCTGCCTCTTTCATGCTGTCTTGGTGTTCTTTACTTACTGTGTCCAATGATCACTCTGTAATTGCCACAACACCTTATTAGAACCCTCGATCCACTCCTGTCCACATTTTCAATTCATTTGACTACACACTGTATCAGTTATGAATCCTATGTATTGTACAGTATCTTGTTGTACAATGTGGCTGTCCTTTGCTACATTGCCTGTCATTGTCTGGAAGAGAAGCAGAGCTGCGTTTCTCTCTCTCTTTCTGTCTCTGTCTTTCTCTCTCTAACACTTATTCTGTCCCTCTATCTGTCTCTCCAGTGTCTCTGCTCGTGTCTTGCTTCTCTCTGTCTTCAGTTCTTCGTTCTCTTCTTTGTGTTCCTCCACCATTTTATCCCTCTTGAGTCGCCCAGGCATGCAAGTGACCTATGAGTTCAGTCTCTCGATGCATCTCTCCCTAATATATAGTCAACCAAGCTCTGACAGATGCAGTATTGGATACAACTTGCCACTTTTACTTGTTCTTCTCATGGGGACACAAATAGCTGGCCGGGCCTATTGATCGGCCCCCATGATGCAAACAGTCTCTCTAAAAAGAGAGAGTGCAGAAGCACCTCAAGGCACAGACATCTCAATGAAGTAAAGTTTCTTTCTGATGTTTCTGGTAAAGTTTAACATGTTTAGTCATTGCTCAGAGAGGGGAATATACTAATAATACAACAATACAACTTTAATAATACATTCAATATTATTTTTTGGCTTAAATTAATGATAACTAATACAAAAACAATTTGTTTTAAGGAGAGAAACTGACTATAGGTGTCATGCCCTGGTTGAAACGGTACTCAAGAGTTTGTCACTATATTATTTTGAGTAAGCAGCTCACTCTGATTGGTTGAGCTCAACACAAGATTTGTGTCTTTCTGTTTGAATCATCAGTACCATAAAGTAATTGGGACTAAACTTGAAATATCCCTTTGTAATTTTCTGTAAAAACCCTGAAGTTCATTCTCCCCCTTCCTGTTACCTCTCCTCTCTTTCTCTCTCTTTTTATCTTTCTTGCTCTCACTTTCTCTCTCAATTTCCATCTTTCCTTTTTCTGCTCTTCCTCTTTCTCTTTCTCTTTCTCTCTCATTCTCTCTCCCTCCCCCTCCTGCTTTTTCTCCACTTTTCTTCTCCTCACTCCCTTCCCCACCTTACCCCTAAATCCCCATCCCCACTTCCTTTCTACCCCGCCTCTCCTCCTTTCCCAGTGCGCCGTGTGCCCCCTCGTTTCTCCATCCTCCCCTCCAACCATGAGATCATGCCAGGAGGGAGCGTCAATATCACCTGTGTGGCCGTGGGTTCGCCCATGCCCTACGTCAAGTGGATGCTGGGCAGCGAGGACCTGACCCCCGAGGATGAGATGCCAATTGGACGGAACGTGCTGGAGCTCAACGGTGTCCGGGAGTCTGCAAATTACACCTGTGTGGCCATGAGCAGCCTGGGTATCATCGAGGCCACTGCTCAGGTCTTAGTAAAGAGTAAGAGGCGCTCTAATAAAACAGGATTAATGGTTCTGGCTCTTAGAGAGAGAAAGGGGAGCAGAAAAATACCTCCGTTTATGCTATTTCCAAATGTGTGCACGTCAGGAGAATTGGATTTTCTTAGTCTTGAGATGGTAATTTACCAAAACCTTTTACATATTAAGTATGATTAAGGCACCCTCATCATTGTGAGTTTGTCATTTAGACCTGGTAGTGTGGTAGGCCATTTAAAATATCCTTTGTTGTAAGTTACTTTGGACAAAAACATGTAGCCTACCATATGAATGTACTGTAATGTAATATCCTTAAAACTTTAATTTGATTCAATTAAATTTAACTTAATTGTCATAGCACATAGTACTAGTACAAGGAAATGCAGTTTAGCGTCTTAACAGATGCAAACAGTAAAGTGCATATATATATATATAGAGAGAGAGAGAGAGAGAGAGAGAGAGAGATGGATAGATAAACAAATGTACAGAATGTACTATATGAATAAATGCAGCCATAATAAGTCATTAATGGCAGTAAAAGGTACAGAATAAACAGAAACCAATAAAAGTATATAGTAAATAATGTAATTCTCCATATTTCCCCTCTCTCTAATCCCCAGCTTTGCCAAAGCCTCCTGGCACACCCATAGTCACAGAGACCACGGCCACCAGTGTGACCATCACCTGGGACTCCGGCAATCCAGACCCTGTCTCCTACTACATCATCCAGTACCGAGCCAAAGGGCCGGACAGCAAGTACGAGACAGTTGACAGCATCACCACCACGCGATACAGCATCGGGGGACTTTACCCCAACACCGAGTATGAAATCAGAGTGTCAGCCTTCAATAGCATTGGCCAAGGGCCCCCCTCTACTCGCGTGGAGGCCCGTACAGGCGAGCAGGCCCCAGCCAGCCCTCCCCGAAATGTCCAGGCCCACATTATTTCTCAGAATACAGTGATGGTCCGCTGGGAGGAGCCGGAGGAACCAAATGGACAGGTGGGATGACGACTGAAACAGCACAAACATACATTTTACATTGTATATTAATGTCCTTGTGTTTTCTGTAAAGTGACTGATTGATTAAAGTAACATTCTAGTCTTTTGAACTGAATGACATTGTGCTAAATTATTAAAATAAACAGATTTATTTTTTTTAAAACACGTGGAAGAAGTTTGCCTTGAGGGACAGAAAGTATTTCTGGCAGAAAGCTTTCAAACATGTACTTTACGTTGTGAAACGGACAGAGTTTGTTTAGGTTTAGGGTTGCGAAATTTTCATGGTTTGAGTTAAAATAATAAAGTTTCAGACAGGATGCAAACAGCAGTGGTTTGGGTGAAAGTCCAGTATTTGACCGACTAATCCATCCCGACCTCCTTGCTACATGGACTTTCTTGCTCTCACCTGACTTCCTAAATGCTTTTCTGACAGAAAGCCTTAGAGGCAAACTTTTCCCATAAGGCACAAGCCAGAAAGGGTGTATTCCGCACATTTGGAATTACATTTACCCTCACTTACTGACAACATTTCAAAATTGCACAAAGCCCACACCATGTTAATACGATAAAGCCTTAATAAAATTCACCACTGGGAGCTTTATTCCAGTGTGCAGGTTCATCTCCTTTGCAGGGATTGTGTCTTGCCAGAGATTTCCCTCCTGTAACTCCCTCACTACTTTCCCCACCCTCTAAAGAAAGAAGAGGTAATTGGACTGTCCACTCTAAGTTAAGAGCATTCCCTCTTGAGGCCTATTTCCTTTTCTAGCCTACCTAACTGTACAGTAGGTTCATAAAAAGACTGAATTGAGTGCATAGGGGGATTATAGTTATTAAAGAGTAATAACAGGAGAGGCGGGACAGATGAAGGATAAGGGCAATGGCATGGCCGCAGGATTACAAATACTCTGAACTGCCTATAAACAAATCCCATAGGAGAAGGCATAGTGAGTATATCTTAAGCACTGCAATATTTGGACATATGCAGCTTGTATTGGAACTGGTTTTGTCATCGGCAGAGTGAGATTTGTTGATCTGGGTCTACTGCACAACAACCCCAGAGACCTGAGGACATCATGACGATGATTGTTAATGATCATGAATGAAGTACAACAAAATGTCATAGATGATGACTTTGCTGTTATAAAGTTGTGTTGAAAGATGGTATTATTGATTACCACGTGGGGCAGTGTAATTATGAAGACCACTTAATATAGTCCAGAAACAGAACCGTGCTCTGTCTCAATTGGAATTTCTGTGTCTCTGCTGCTCTGTTGCAGGTGAAAGGCTACCGCGTGTACTACACCATGGACCCGTCCCGGCCAATGAATGAGTGGCAGATCCATAATGTCCAAGACAGTGTGATCACCACGATTCAGAACCTGGTGACCTCGGAGACCTACACCATCCAGGTCCTAGCCTTCACCTCTGTAGGGGATGGACCTTTCTCAGACCCTGTCCATGTTAAAGTCATGCCTGGAGGTCAGTGTGTGTGTGTGTGTGTACATAAACATAATCACTGGTAGTGTGTGCAAGTGAATATATTTATCTTGCATGCCAGTGTATGGACAAATGCAAAGTAGTGGTCTTCATTTATTCATGTGCAGGAGAGATGTCATTGTTTGTCAGATGTGCACATGAGACAGGGCACAAATGAGTCATTATTTGTGTGCGTATGTGTGTGTGTGTGTGTGTGTGTGTGTGTATGTGTTAAGTTGCTTATTTGAGTGACTTAAGTTTGCAAAGCGATCCACAGTGAAACGCTTCGCAAAAAAGCTTGACTTGTCAGCTAATATGACTTCTTTAAAATGAACAAATTCCACCTGCTGGGACAGAAATGTGGAGACTTCTGAAAAGGAAACAGGGATTAACAGCCAAAAATGTCCCTTATACCTCGGCGCTGCTCGTGTCACTGTGACAGTCGCAGGTTTTATGTGATGGGAGGGACTAAGAGATGATTACTTTGACGGTATTACTGGTTTAAATTTCTGTGAGGCTTGAGCTACTGTTACATAATTAGATGTCCCTAAAAAGCCTACCATTTTCCAGCACATAAAGAGAATAGGAATATATAAAAATGCACAAAAATGCATGTGTATTTGGGATTTGTGGGTTATTAGGTGCACATTATGACATTAAGAATTAGTCTTTTTGGATTTCACTATGACTTCAAAGCACATGAAAAATTAGGTTAGTTTTAAATAGATGGTTTCAAACCTTAATAGTTTCTCTGTTACGTTAAGTATTTCTGACTTAATAAGCAATTACAGCTTACAACAACATCCATAGTAATTCATTGATTATATTTTAACATTAAAAAACAAAACTCAGCATTGCCAAGACTGTGTGGGTGTGTTTGGTCATATCCAACTAACAGACTTCCCTTTCTTTTCAGAATACAGTTCCAAAGTGCTTTACAGTAAAAACAGCAAAGCAAAACAGACATAAATGATACATTCTGGTCTACAATAAAAATGCACAAGACCGTAGAAGAAGAATATAAATATATATATATTTAGATACAGCCAAGACAGAGTCCTGACTGACTGTTTTGTCCTGTCCCTTTCAGTCCCTGGCCAACCAGGGAAGTTTAAAGTTGGCAGAGTGACAGACACCAGCATTGAGCTGACATGGGAACCTGCTTACACCAAGGAGGGCATTGTCAACTATGAGCTGCTCTACAAACCTGTCAAGTTTGGCAGTTTGGTAAGACCTCTCACTCCTTTTTTATAAATCTGTCTCTCTGAAGGTGGATTTCCTAATGAGACAGAGGGATAAGAGGACAGATAAAAGCAGAAGTTTAAAAGATTAACCCCGGCATCCAGCACCCGTGTGTCTGCTGGTGACAGTCCTCCTCTCTTTTTCTCTCCAGCTCTCCTTTTAATGTTTTCTTTTTTACTCCCCTTATCCTGCCTCTCGTCCTGTCCTCTGCTCCTCTTTCTTCTCTCTCACAGGAGAAGCTGACTTTCGGTCCGAGGAATTCTTACACAGTGGAGGGCCTGAAGGCGAACACCGAGTACTCCTTCTCACTGGCCGCCATCTCAACCAAAGGCATCGGAGCTTTCACCAACGAACTGGTGCAGAGGACGTCACAAGCCAGTACGTCTCACTTTGCTGAGTTCACATGCAGGCGGGCACACACACACACACACACAGAGAGAGATGCCACAAAATGTTATTATGTCATGTTACAGTCTTGTACACATATCTCATGCAAAGATTTTGTCCTCTACACACACACACACACACACACGGGTTGTAGTACATTGTCCCCAGCTCTTGACCCGGTGAAACCTGGGATCCATCTTCACGTCTCTCCATCAATCTCGTTTATCAACTTATCTGTCCAACCCCCCTCCCTGCCATCCATCCATCTATGTTTGACTGTGCCTTTCTTCCTCCACTCAACCTCTCGCTTTCTCGAACAGCCAAAACATCATGACAGATGGAGATGGAGCACCGATTAATGTTTCAGTCTTCCTTTTCTTCACCATCCTTTCACTTTTTCCACTCTATCAGTGTCTAATGTCTTTGAAAGGACAAAACTGCCTGCCACTTATTTGGCTAGCAGCCAGTGGTGGGAAGCATTAAAGGATGGAGACTGGCCTGCCATGTTGACAGGTAAGTGCTGGCCAGTCTGTATTTTATCCACGCTGAACTTGGATTCTCTCCCTTGTTTCCTTTTCTCTCTTTTTTCTTTCCTGCACAATCACTGATAGCAGATAAGAGTTAAATAAGTTCCACTATTTTGCTCTTATATAAACATATCAAGTCATTTCATATCTTATATCTTGAGAAAAAAACTAAAGAAAATGCAGAGATAACGGAGAAAATGGTGCAAGGAAAAGAATTAATAAAGTATTTGTGGTCGAGGAAAAGAGCCCCAAGTCCTGCTGTTCATGGCGCTGTATCACTTCAACGGTAAGTGTTTGTCAAGGATTTACAATTGCGCAACACACACAAATATTCACATTGTGTATTCACGAGCAGATCGTTTTCAGAAACGAGGACAAGTATGCTAAACACTTTTAGCTGGTCTCCTTTTACTCTTTACCTCCAAAAAAGAAAAGGGAGACCAGGGTGGTACACCGGAGGAGGTGGCAGAGAATGGGGAGGGGGGTTCAGGTAAGGGAAGCTGCCAGATAAGCAGACTGTTTCATGCAGCAGAATTCATTTCCCAGGGAGGTTAGGTGCGCTTTGTTTTCGCCAAGCTTTGGTGCACATCTAGATTGTCCCCCGAGGCAAACAGAACAGTGGCTGTACGGCTGAGTGGATAGATACTTGAACCTGTCAGCTACGACTATTACACTCCCACACATGCTATACACTCCAGAGCTCGCACACAAGCCCATACGCCTCAGCCATTCTTGCCTTTGTGTGCGCTCTTTAAGGAAGATTATATAGGGTGAGTGATATCTACAGTTCAGAAATCTGTGGTGATGAAGGTGTGTGATTTCTGGTCTTCGGTACTCATGTTCATTCAAGTAAATATCCCAGTCTGCTTCTAAATCAATTCTTGTCCACAACTCATCATTCTAGCCTGACTTTCAATATCCGCCTGAGTGCCTTTCTCTCCTGGGCTCCCTGTTCTTTTTTTCTTTTTTTAACCTGCCTCCTAAATCCTTTCGGTGCTGTGTGAGATCTGTTTTAGTTTGTTTGTTTCTTCCCGCTGTGAAGCCCAAGACCTTCCCCTTGTAAGCAGTGGAAAGTCTCAGACCACTCTATTATCCCGAGGTTTCAAGGATTATGCCACCATGGGGGCTGGTGTTGCGAAATGTGTATATTTCCTTGTGCTCCTGCCTACTGAGCTGTGCATCCCTGCTTTAGAAAGAAAGACTTAATCTGTTTTTCATTCATAAATCTGGATCCGTTCATGCCACCAGCCACAGCCAAAGGATAAAATGTAATCATTGGGTATCAGATGCACATTCTCCTTGGGCATAATTAAGTTGTCCTCTCAGGGTCGATACTCTTGTCTCTGGTTTATTTCATTAGGATCTAAGCCTAACATTATGCTTTTACATTATGAGGTCGCTTCCCTTTTTTGCCTGAGTCATGTTTGTCCTGGTGTTATCTCTTTCAGTTCAGTTTACCTTCATTTCTTATTGTTTCCTTTTTCGTCCTTATCTCCTATCCTTTTGCTTTTATTTTTTCCCCTTTCAACCCCGTTCTCTTGGGCTTCTCCTAAATTCTTTGCCAATTGCCTTCCTTGCCCCTTGTCCAATCAGAGCCCTCAGCTGCACCCGAGGGTGTGTCCTGCGAGAGTGCCAGCTCCACCTCGCTGAGAGTAAGTTGGAGGCCGCCTCCAATTGAGGGCCAGAATGGCGAGTTGGCAGGGTATGAGCTGAGATACCAGAGAGTTTCTGGGGCAGGAGGCGGAGGTCAGGGCCAGGAGGTGAAGGGGCTTCCTATCCCGGCCCAGCAGGGGCAGACAGTTTTAGAGGGGCTGGATAAATGGAGCTGGTACAACATCACCATGGCGGCCTTCACTGCAGAGGGGACCGGACCCAACAGCCTGGCTGTGCTTTGCAGAACTGATGAGGATGGTAAGAGTGAGAGCCGTAGATCAGACAGACACAGTATTGATTGTTAAGTTGATTATTTACTGGCTCGACTGTTGGCCACTTAATTAATTCTGCATTTGTGTGTGTGTGTGTGTGTGTGTGTGTGTGTGTGTGTGTGTGTGTGTGTGTGTGTGTGTGTGCTTAGTACCTGGTGCAGCCCCTCGTCAGGTGGACGTCCAGCCGCTCAACTCCTCAGCACTTCGAGTCACGTGGCGGTCGGTGTTGCCACGGTTACGGCAAGGCCAGATCCGTGGCTACCAGGTGCATTTCAGCCGTACAGAGAGCGGTGAATCGCGAAACCTTCCCCGGATCAAAGACCTCTTATTGGATGAGTCCCAGGTGACGTCATAGCTGAACACTTAAATGATAAAATGATGTTCATTTATTTTATCATTAAACATCTCCTTTCGTCCTTTGACTCACTCTCATCTGTCTCGGCTGCCTGCGGGGTGTGTCTTGTCTGCGGGATAAGATGGAGGAGGATGACTCGACTCAATACGTGAGCGCAGACATCCTCTTCTCATTATAGATTAATTCACTATTAATGCATACAGCACAATGCATCCAGTATATTACACAGAGACAGTTATGTAATCCTCATTAAATCTGCCCACCAAAGATTTGATTGGCCTCTGATATATAACTTTTTGATCATTTTCCCCCACAGGAGCTGATTTTGGGAGGTCTGAAAGCAGAGACTATGTACTCTGTCACAGTGGCAGCGTACACCACCAAAGGGGATGGAGCACACAGCAAAGCCAAGCTGTTGCAGACCCTGGGGATTGGTAGGCATACGCCAAGTATATGGTTCAGTGCACTGGATTTAGTAACATACTCGTGAATTGATCTTAGAGTAAGCTGCACCAGGAGCCCGCAGTAAATAAACAGCCAAATCAATTCTAATTCCTGTACAAGATTAACATGATATATGTTTTTATATATATTACAATTGATTTTCTCATTTGTAGTGCCCGGCCCCCCCTCCCTTTGGGTGCGTCCAGAATCGGGTCCATCAGTGGTGGTGCGGTGGGCTCCTCCACTGGAGTGTTCTGAGTCAGGCTCTGATAGCCGGGGGGCCCCACTGGAAATCCAGGGCTACCGCCTACAGTTTGGCCTGAAGAATACCTCTTTAGACACCACAGTGGATTTCACGAATAGGGCGAAAAACTTCACTGTCACAAACCTCTCCCCAGGCTCCACCTATGTCTTTCTTCTCTCTGCGAAGAGCCGAGCTGGCTACGGAGATGTAGTGCAGCAGGAAATAACAGTTCCCATGTTCCCACCCTTGGGATATCCCAAAATATCTGACTTTGTTAATGCCACATGCTGCTCCCTTCAGTTCTCCTGGCTCCCTCCTGCCCCAGAGGAGTGCAACGGTGTCATCACAGAGTACACCATAGCTTACAAAGAGGCTGCAGGCCCCAAACCCTCTGCTGACCCTGACCCTTCATCCTTACCAGCCCCCCCTGCTCCCCCGTGGCTGATCATGCTACCAGCGAGTGAGTCCAGCTACACCATCCTGGGCCTCAATCACAGCACAGCCTACGAGGTGCAGCTCAGAGCCCACAACAAGGCAGGGCCAGGCCCCTTCAGCCCACCTCTGGTGAGCCGAACCCTGGCCTTTGAAACAGGTAGGGCTGGCCTCAGGCCTCAGGAATACCCCCTTTATGTGGATTTCACTCCAAACCACTAAACTAAACGAAGTCTGGGCCAGTTCTTATAGGTCGGCCTTTCACCTGTGCACCTCAGAGAGGCTGAGAATTGCAAAGTCCAGGAGAACACGACTACTCCCCCCAATCTCCTCCACTCACTCACTTATACCTTCATCACCTACCCTTCACCACCAGTGGAAGCAGGCTGAATGTTAATGGATTGTTTGCTTCAAGAGCACTGCTTATCACAAACCCTCAGGTAAAAGTCAATACAGGGCTTGGATATACAGTATCTAATACGGAAGGTAAGTGTTCAGTCTGAATTCAAGTGAAAACGGGCGCCTGGTGCTGTATCTGCAGGTAAGCTTATTTTATCTGATAGACCTCCACTTCCACCTCTTTCCAAAGCCTTTGCTGACATGCTGAATTCTGAGTCTAACAAACACAACCTTACACTCTGAGAATGTGGCATGTCACATTCCTGCAGCTGGTCTGTCTGTTATTTCTACTTATTCATCTTGCCGTCCACTCTCCTCTTCACCTGCCCATCCTCCTAACCGTCATGTATTCTTCCCCCAGTAACAGATTTAACTGTTTAACTGTTTTCCACTTCTACAGGTTTGCAGTGTGAAAGAAGATTTGAAGAAAATCCTTCGTCAAAAGTGACGCTGTTTTTTGTTGGTTTCCTTCCCAGATGTGCCGAGGAATTTTTCAGTCAATCTGGCCACTAAAACCAGTGTTCTCCTGACGTGGGAGTTTCCAGAGAGCAGCAACCCCTATCGCTTCACTGTACGTCCATCTACCGGTGCATGTACATGTGTGGTGACATTATGCCTAGTCTCTCATTTCTTAAGATAATGTATAACATAATATGACATAGTATCTTGTAACATTTGCCAAGTGCTTTTGATTTTAATACCTCACATTACCATACATGTCTGGATTTTTAGTATGCATGGCCCCAACATAAATTATACTCCCAACTGTGGAAGTGTTAACCTTTTAGCACCCACTGTTGCCCCAGTGTGTTGCTGGCTTTGTATAGGATTTAATGGAATAGTACTATGATATATATAGCAAAGCCGACCAACCAGCACCTCTAAAGCTCACAAATTAACACATTGTACCTTGTTTATTTAATATTGAGGTGCTGGTCAGATTTTGTTTCCTTTAGAGAGAGCCATGCTAACTGTTTCCAATCTTTGTGCTAAGCTAAGTTAGCTGGCTGCTGGTGGTAGCTTCATATTTACTGTACAGGCATGTGAGTGGTATCAAGCTTCTCATTTAACTCTCAAGCATATTTCCCAACTTTTTCTTCACACATGGTGTAAATTGGGTCAAACATTGTAATAAACCCTCGAAAATCTCAAAAAAAATTTCCAGGGTTTCATGATAAAAATATGTTTTCATTTATGTCGACCACCCTCAAAACGGGGCAGGGTGTTCACGCATTAAAGTACAATTAGCACACCATCAGCATACAGGGTATAAAAAAGCATCTTTACCTTTTACTTGTTATTCTAACTTCACTAACCCTCTCCCATCCTCAAGGTGGAGTATAACCGGCAGAAGATGGAGGTGGACGCTCGTTTGAGAAAGGCAGTAATCCCAAACCTTCTGCCTGACACCAACTATGACTTTAAGATCACTGCTCCGGAGGGCAACATGGGAGGCCTTCGCCACCGCATCTCTGCCAAGACCTCCCCGCCAATCACCATTCGCCGCCCTGAAATTGACCACACCCGTGACACCGAGACCACAGTCACCATAATCCTGCCGTCGCTGGAGACACGCTCTCCTGTCAAGTAAGACTGAAAGATCGATATTGTTACACTTTTTGAAATTGCCATCATGGCTTTCATAGACGTGATGTACTCTGGTCAGATGGTTGCAATCTCAAAAGGTGTAGGGCATGATGATAACACCACCAGATGTTGAAAATGCAGTCTTTAGTGCAACACGTTGGCAGAGAAACATGAAAATAGTTAGAGGCATGTTTTCTATTCTAACTGGTGTGATGTTGTTTTTCCTCCTCTGCTCCCGCAGGAATGTTTATGTTGTTGTGGTTCCGCTGAGGAGAGCCCGCGGCGTCATCAGACACCTCAAGAGCCCAGATGAAATGGACCTAGAGGAGGTGAGAAACACAACAATAACAGCATCCACTGATGTCTATAAACACACACTCACACACACACACACACACTATCCCATTGCTTAGAACTCTTGGCAACGCTAACCCCTTACAATTCAATATTGGTGTTTAATCAATAGTCAGAGATATTGGAACGTCAAATTTTTCTCGTCTGTCGGGTTGTCCTCTCTCCATCTCTCAGCTGTTAAAAGACATCAGTCAAAGGCAGAGGGATTCACGTCAGCAGAAGCAGGTGGACCTGCGCCGGGCTTACATCACGGCCCGTTTCACACCTGCCACCCTACCAGCCTTCTTCACCCTGGGGGACCAGCTGGACTACGGAGGCTTTGAGAACCGAGCTCTAGACCCAGGGCAGGAGTATGTCTTCTTCATCCTGGCTGAGCTCAACTCCACAACCGGGGTACAAGAGCCACACATCTTTTCTCCATCCGTGTTTATAACGACTGCCTCACTCCCCCGCTGCCTGTGTTTCTCTCCTGTCGCTAAACATTGTAATCAATATGGCCTCGCTGCTAAAACAATAAAATGCACGTCAGTCAAAGCATGTAAGCAAAAGGCAATAACCTTCACGTATTTCCATCACCACCACTAATAAAGAGTGAGTGTACCCAATGTGCCAGCAGGAGAGATATTGCCTTGTGCGCTGCTGCTATATATGTGAATTTGAATTGGAGTAGACATAAATATACAACTTGAATTAGGATAGATTTTATTTTTTATTGGATGCTTTTTATTAGGAACACTTTTAGTCCAGGGGATGCTCTTCAAAATTCTTTCAGAACTAATAAAACAACAATTTATTCAGTTTATGGTAATTGTAAAAACACATGTCACTATGCTTAGGTACATTCTTTATATGTTTATTAAAATGTAAAGACAAATCACATATAATCTAATTCACACGTACATGTAAAACCAGTAATGTGCATTGGTCACAATTACAGGAAGGCCCTTTCAATCTGATGAATATACGACCATGGAAGGTTACATTCTGTTGGGACTTGGTAAAACAGCTGTGGGTTCGACTCTTGGAGTTATTTTCGGGGGCCGTAGTGTGTTGAATGTTTGTAATACATTTCCTGTTAGTGTCATGTGCTCATGTTATTAATGAGGAATACCATCAAGCGCACCCTTCTCTCCGATCACTGCTAAGGCTGCTATGTTTTAGACGGTGACCTCTCAAATGGACAAAAAAAAGAAACACTTCTAGAGTCTTGCACAGTTTTCCTGACTATGTGCCTGTGTGTTTGTTTATAGAAAATGTATGTGGCCAGCCCCTACACAGACCCTGTGATTGCCCCAGATTCAGACCCCCAGCCCCTTGATGCCGGTGATGGTCTGATCTGGGTGGTTGGTCCTGTCCTGGCTGTGGTCTTCATCATCTGCATTGTCATCGCTATCCTCCTTTACAAAAAGTGAGTGAGACAGATAAATGCAAAACTTTAACCAGTTTGGATTATGACTCTTAAAGGATAAGCCTTACATCATTCTAGATATTCTTTTATATATATTTATATATGTGTGTGTGTTTGTGTGTGTGTATGGAAAATTGTCAGGGACTATTTTCAGCGATGGAGTTCTAGTGAGTATTTATGGCATCAGGATGTGGGATTGACTCAAAGTAAACTACTGTGTATGTCTGTGATAATGAAGGAACATGGCACTGATTGAACAGTGTGACTCACTGATGTGTTTTTAGATTTTGGACAACATCGGAGCTCTATGCACAGAGGAATAAGCTATATCAGGCTTTGACTACACAGGCAACACTGGTTAATGCTGAAGAATCATTTAATTGTTAGTTTTGGTTGTTGAGAATAAAAGAATTTTGAAAATTTCCAGGCTAATTCTTTAAAAGATAAATTAAGTTTCTGTCTATTATGCTGTGTGCTTCCATTCTGCCAGCAGCTCCCTCTAATATTTCTCATATCGGGATTGTTAAATGCCTGGCTATCCTCCTACAAATGCTCAACTTTAAGTCTCATATTCATCATTCCTTCAAGTTTGTTCTCCTCTCAGACAGCTATGAAACAGTCTGACCCTGCCGTAGGCCTGCTATATCTGCTGCAAACCATCAAGCTTTTGAATACTAATGCAAAATATTGATTTTCGTCTCTAACAATCTGTCTGTTTCCTTCCTCTTCTTTCTCTAATTATTCCTTCCCTTGCTCTCGTTTCACTGGAAGCAGCAAACCTGACAGGTAAGATTAAGCCACTGTCAAGCTCTTTGTTCCTTTAAACCCGCAGCAATTACATGATGGCAGATGCTGCACAGGGAACTTGTACACAGGCGTAAAACAGCATATCTGTTAATGCACTATTTACTCCAATCAAGTATGCTAATGCCGTGTCACAGTCTGGTTTTCTCTCCCTGGTTGTTTGCATGTGCTAATTGCTCTTTTGACTCACTGGTGTTTGAGCAGCAAGCGCAAGGACTCTGAACCGGGCACCAAGAGCCTTTTGAGCAACGCAGAGATGATGGCCCATCACCCAACAGACCCCGTGGAGATGAGACGCATCAACTTCCAGACCCCCGGTATGAAGCGTGTCCCCACACAGGCACCCAAACACACACTTTGTATTTGCATTATAAAGTGTACTTCCGATTGCTCATCATTTGATAATGAAATATTCATGCGACTAATTTTAACTTTGGTAAGAATATGCAGACAAGATTGTGAAAGCACTCCTCCGCTTCACAACCTAACGTGTACCTGGCAGCTTCCAGTCGTTTCTTGGATCAAAATGGCCGCTGCTCAGGTAGTGCAGTCAGTGCTTAGTCACGGCTGAGTCATAACTGTGTGACAAAATCTGATCATCTCCGCTCGCCCACATTCCACATGCCAGGCTGCAGATAGCACATGAGAACAAACAGAAGTCTTATCACTCTCGTATGTTCCTCAGTTGGGTTTAGCAGTCAAAAATGATATATCACAAGGTGAGTTGTGGGTTAACTGTGGTCATTTGTAAAGGAATTGACTCCGTCCTCACAAGCACAACTAAAACCCCACTGTGAAGTAACTACATGAATTCTGCCGCTTCCCACCCCCTGCCTAGTGAGATCTAACAACACAGCTGCTTTGGTCGTGACACCAGACTGATGATGCTTCGCTTTCCCTTCTTTCATTAAATTAACAGCAGACAAAAAACGCACGGCCTGGAGGAATTTAATCACTGTTCTCACTATATATTCATGGTTGCAGTTTATAGAAGCCTTGCAGGGCCCTTGCTGAAAAGGAAAAGGGTTGAGGGTTTGTATGGATGTATAATGTCAGATGATTTTGTATTTTATTAAATCCATAGATAAAGGTCTGAAGTCTTTTCTTTTCGTACGTGTTCCCGGGAAGCAAAGTAAAACCCACAGAATGAAGCACTTCAGCTTTTCTCGTCTATCACTTTTTTTTTTACTCATGTGGCTGCAGCCTTGAATCTCCCACCTTATCCACTTGTCCACCGAAATTTGTGCTTTTGAGATGCTCGGCAAAGATGAAATTTGTTTCCAACAAAACCAGCTGATGCTCTCTGAGGTCATTTTGGTCGTGACAGGAGAGCTTTGTCGTGATTATCTGTGTGTGCTGCAGTGCTGGGCTGGAGAAGAAAATAACCGCTGATATGAGCCCCTTTTTCATGGCTGTAGCAGCCTTAAATGCTCTCCATAGTGCATTGCAATTCAAGAAACAATGAAAATGCATTCTGACTTCGGCCTTCAATGGATAGCGTTTAATTGTATACATAGTGTTACTTTGATTTATTGTTGAACAATGGATTGCTATAGCTTCTCTTTTCTCGCTCCACCTGTGTAAAAAAAATGACTGTATGAGGCAAAAGATGCTTCCTGTGTGTGTGTGTGTGTGTGTGTGTGTGTGTGTGTGCGTGCAACCCTCCTAATTAGTGTTCTGTCTGTTTGTTTTCTCTGAGTCGCTGCTCCTCTGATCACAGAGAAAGCAATTTCTCAAAGAAAAACAATTTACAAACAAACAAGACTCGCCTCACTTTGTCCTCGCACATGGATCAAAATTGATTTTCTGCCTCAGCGTGTTCCTTAATGATATGTGATGTTCTCCGATTGTATAATTATCTTCACATCTTTGCATATGAGTGACGCTGACCTGCAGTAACTTAGGTTATTCAGCCGAAGTCTGCGTCACCTCTGACCCCCTGCTGCTCTGGTGCTTGTTGTCACGCAGGAATGATGAGCCATCCTCCCATTCCCATCAGCGAGCTGGCTGAGCACATAGAGCTGCTGAAAGCCAACGACAACCTGAGACTCTCCCAGGAGTACGAAGTGAGGAATACAGTATTATTCCATATGAATAAACAGACAGCATCCTTATTGTTTAGACATGTTAACCCTGTTAAGCTTTCTCTTCATAAAGCAAATCTTATTTAACATTTGTATCTCTGTGTGCAGACTATGTTCATGATTTATTCAGCACTGCAATCTATTGCTGTAACTTGTCTATATTACAAAGCACTCTGTTTCCATTATCCCCAAATGCACTACTAACTTTGCCACCACACTACGCTGTTAATGTGCGTGCATTTGCTGCTTCTTCGCAGTCCATCGACCCTAGTCAGCAGTTCACCTGGGAGCATTCAAACCTGGAGGTCAACAAGCCCAAAAACCGCTACGCCAACGTCATAGCATACGACCACACCAGAGTCATCCTGGCTCCTATAGAAGGTGAGGATCAGCAAGTTAAAGATGTTTAGGGATTCTAAGCTGAGAGTCGGAGCGCTGTTTGTGTTCACGGGGGTGAACACAAAGGGGGGGGGGGGAGGAGGGGGAGCTGCATGATGGATGAAATCTGAAATTGCAAACAGTGCTCAAGACTGGCTGTGTGCAGTGGCATGAGACTGACAAACAACGCAAGTGCATTCAAGTGCAGCCAACAGTCCTGCAGAACAAGAAGGGGGAGAATGGTTTTGATCTGGAGCTCATGAATTTACACCGACAGAGTCTTGTTTGTTTGTTTCGGCCGCTAGTCATGCAGCAGCCGTCTGTTGGAAGCGGCGGCTGCCAGAAACAAACAGTTCGTTAGGCTGTTTGATGTCATACATGCAGGTTAATTTATTATGTCGCTTATGCAGATTGCAGTTAAGCGAGAGCCTCACAAGTGTCTCATTTGCAGGTATCCTGGGGAGCGACTACATCAACGCCAACTACATTGACGGCTACAGGAAGCAGAATGCCTACATCGCTACCCAGGGGCCGCTGGCGGAGACGTTCGGGGACTTCTGGAGGATGGTGTGGGAGCAGCGGGCCGCCTCTGTCGTCATGATGACACGCCTAGAGGAGAAGTCACGGGTAAGAGACCAGTCCTTCACCCACTGAACCATAACTTTCATTACCTAGAGTACTGTTACATTCTAATAAATGTCTTAATTTACCTGCAATTCATAGTTCTAAAGGGCTATTTGGTTGACACATTTGATGAAACTGGAAAGGAATGTTGCTTTAGTTCAGTCTGAAAACAGTAAAAGCTGTAGTAATGATGATGATGCTTTTCCTTTGTCCGTGTAGATAAAGTGTGACCAGTACTGGCCAAGTCGCGCCACAGAGACGTACGGGATGATCCAGGTCACCCTGCTGGACACAATGGAGCTGGCCACTTTCTGTGTCCGCACCCTTTCCCTGCACAAGGTAAATTATTTTGCTCTTTTTTTTCCTCTCCTTCTGTATCCATCCCTCGACTCGCCACTCTTCCCTTTCCTCTATTAATTACTGTCGCATCCAGTGAAAGCTGCTTTGGTCTCTTGACTTTACATTTAGAGTGACCGGAGGAGTCGTGAATTTTCACTGTCACTGAACGAGCAGTGCATGTGGACACGCGGAGGAGAATAGATTAGTCTGGGCTTCATGGAGTGTTCAAACCAGGCCAGCCTCCCTGTGTCAGGCACGGAGATCTGATCACTGTTGGAAGCAGAGCACTTTCTTACAACACAGGGCTAATCTAGGACCGTCAGACTAGCGTGTTTCTGTGGCCTACTTGCAAACACAGAAACTAGGCCAACTGTAGCTTCCAAGTGATACCGCCGCTTCTCTAAATTTTTGTTGATGTGTTGTGAAAGTCAGGAGATCCGTCATACAGTAGAGAATAATGCACGTGAAATATTCAGCAATGCAAATATAATTCCTGTCTTTTGAGTAGATCTTGTACAATGTAGGAATATTTTGGGTATTTGGTTTCTTTTTTGGATCTAAAATGATTTCTTATAATATATACAGAATGTGTAAGGTTTCTTTTTTTTGCATGAATCAGTTTCAAAGCTTCTTGGACATTCTGGAGGAAGAAATTTAGTTTTGACCTGTGTTACTTGCAGTAATTAGGATGGAGTCAGTTCCCTTTAACTACTTAGTCGGTTTTGTGAAACATCCAATAGTGCCAAAGGGAGGAAGCTTACACATGTACATATATACAAACAATGATCTCTTGTCTTGTTATATCAGAGTGGCAGCAGTGAACGGCGAGAGGTGCGTCAGTTCCAGTTTACTTCCTGGCCAGATCACGGTGTGCCAGAGTATCCCACCCCCTTCCTCAACTTCCTCCGCAGGGTCAAAGCCTGCAACCCTCCTGACGCCGGACCTATCATCGCTCACTGCAGGTACAGTACACACATCCAAGTTTATCTTAAACGGATAGTTTGACTTTTGGGGAAATGTGCTTTTGTTCCGAGAAGATTGATACCACTCTTTTATCTGTTTTATAATTCTGAAGCTTTTGGGAAATGACAGTTAGCTTAGCATAAAAAGTGAGAACAGGGAGAAACAGCTAGCCTAGCTCTGTCTGTAAAGCTCACAAAATTACACTTCCTGGAGACTTTGTTGGTTCCCAGGAAACCTCACGGTGATGACAAGACTCCATGAAGTCTCTGCACTCAGCCGAGAAGTAGTGCAGCACATAGGCCCAAGATAACTATGAGTTGTTGTTTTGACAGATTAAACAAATAAGATAAAACGTGTTAATTAGTGAGTTTTAGAGAAGCTGGTTTCTTTATGCTAAGCTAAGCAAACCATCATTCTTCTCATCTAACTCTCAGCAAGAAAGCAAATGAGCCCATTTCCCAAAATGTTGAACTTTAAATGAAAAGTAAAAAATATCACTCAACTAATATCCCACTTGTTCCTCTAACTCTATTAGTGCTGGTGTTGGTCGCACCGGCTGTTTTATTGTCATCGACGCCATGCTGGAGCGCATTCGACACGAGCGCACCGTGGACATCTACGGTCATGTGACCCTAATGCGCTCACAGAGGAACTACATGGTGCAGACGGAGGACCAGTACAGCTTCATCCACGAATCCCTGCTGGAGGCTGTGGCCTGCGGGAACACTGAGGTGGCCGCCAGGAGTCTGTACTCTTACATGCAGAAGCTGTCCAAGGTGGAGACTGGGGAGCACGTCACCGGCATGGAGCTGGAGTTCAAGGTGAAGGAGGAGGCAGGGAGACGTGTTTCAGTTAAACAGTCTAGGAATAGAAAAGTGGTTTGTGGCTCTTTATTACGATGTCTACTTACAGTTGATCAGTCAACATGAGATTTATTTTCCCTTCTTAAATTGTTTCACTTGAATAATATTTAGAAGCCTGAAGACTTAACCTACCTACCCAGGAAGAAAAAAAAAAAAATTAACAAAAGTCTAAATGATTAACTAATTCATTTTTTTGTGTAACAGGAAAGTATATATATATATATATATATATATATATATATATATATACACTACCGTTCAAAAGTTTGGGGTCACCCAAACAATTTTGTGTTTTCCATGAAAAGTCACACTTATTCACCACCATACG
>JAVQJL010027788.1:0-13502 GCA_036024295.1 Nannoperca obscura
AATTCATTGCGTGATTGTTTGATAGGATCTCTGTCTCTTTGTCTTGTGTTTAGTTCCTCCCGTGGTGTTCTCGTACTTTGTTTCAACCAGCAAATGTCATGATGATTCCTGTTTCAACAGTTGGCAAACCCCAAGTTCTTCAAGTTGCCACCAAACTCCACCCAGTAAACGTGTGCGGTCCGTTTTTAAAGGCACGTTTATTTGATAAGATCTTCCACACCCCCCAGGTGTTGTAGGCCTCTCCGGGATATTTACTATGTATAATATTTAAGTTCGCCCCATACAAACATCCCTCTCTGGAAAATGTATCGGCTTACAATCTGCTTGCAGTGTAGCTGGGGGGATGGTCTACATTACTGAGCCTCAGCAGGTTTGTGGTGTGTATGGCCCTTGTGTCGTGTTTTTCATATGGCTGTGGCCGTCCAAAGTTTATCTTTCATTTACAACTTTTATCTATCAGAAGACTTTTTCTTTTGTTCCCTCCCAAACCGGAAAATGTGTAAGATATTTTTTGTTGCAATGAAAGCCTTTCAGTACAAACCAACCCTCCTTACTGCAGGATAAAAAGACGAAAGGAAAAAAAAATCAAAGAAGTACATGTACATATTGTAGAGGTGTTTGTTTCTCGTAGAAACACACTGACTTTGAGCTGTAAATATGTTGTTCCTTTTCCTCTCTCCATGAGGAGGAAACGTGTACATACCTTCCATTCATTTATTTTTTATTGTTTTTCCTTTTCATTTGATGATTATTTTATTATTATTTGCAATATTTCTCTTGTATTAATGCGTTGGACCCTTTATTAATGGTGCATTAAAATATTTTTTAAATAAATGAAAACCTCATGTTTTTCTAAAACAGGATGATGTAGACGACCTTTAGTGTCTGTCTAAAGGACGCCAACTGACGAGGTAGCAGGTACATATAAATAACGAGCATATTAAATGCGACAGGAAGTTGCTTGCATTGTGGAAATTGCAGGAAGTCCTATTTCCTCCTTGACACAGATGAGATCTGTTCTTACAGTGCACCTGCAACTGTGATGGTTCCTGTGAGAAACATGACAGGAAGTGCTGAAATCATGACTACGAAGACTAGATTTCATAAATCAAGTGATGACGACAGGAAAGGGAACGCTGTTAAAGCTCACAGAGCAGATGGTGACCTGAGTTAGAAAATCTCTGTGCATCTGGCTGACAAAACAGAATTGATCTATGAGAGGGACGAATATGCAGTGAAGGTCGACTGAGTACAGTCAAACTGCAGTCATTCTGAAAAAGCCTTTGTTATACATACAGGAAGAAGCTAGACTGTCTAAGATGCCCTTTTACCAGAACTGAACGGAGCTCATGACCTGGAAATGGTACTTCTCTTGTTTGTGGGTAAAATGTAATTTTTAAGTTCCTCTGAGTCACAAGAAGGCTGGCTAAACTGTAAATGACAGGATGTTGTGAGGTGGTGTGTAGTCCTGTTGCAAACCATCCTTGTAACAAGTTCTAATTGTTGCAGCGGTGATGGCAATTTTCCCAAATACTTTTGAAATCCCATCTGACGTAGTTAAAGATTGAATTCAGCATGAACTGCGGAAGTGGGAAACATTTTAAAGGGGATCTCCACCGACTTTACACATAAAGTATGTTGACAAGCGTCACCGCATGTGTTTAACATGGTGTGTTGAGTCTTTTGTGGCTCCAGAGGGAGGTACACAAAGTCTGATAAACTGCCTCATATGATGTCACTTGAGTCAGCATAGGTTGAGTGAAGACAAAGAAACTGAACATTTAAAAAATCTGGGGATGTGGATTTAGAAAGAAGTGATCGTACAGACATCAGCAGCCCGCTCCTCAGCTCTGCAGGTCACAGGCCCGAGGCTAAATTAGCCACTAAAAGCAAAACACACCTGGATTTCTGCCGGAGCTGTCTCCTGGTGAGATGCACCTGGTGAGATGCACCAGACAATGTATGTCCCATACCCCCCGTCTTGTTTAAACCAGTACAGGAGAACTCCTTCAACTGATCTGGAAGTGTGACAACCCCCAACACCGGTGTGATCATGACGCTGGCCCGCTTCCTTTTTAGATGACAGTGAAAACAAGGACAGACCTTTGACCACTTTTCCTCAGTTAATGTGCACGTGTGTAATAGCCTTGGGAGTGAATTTGGCTGCAGTTCAAGGACAGAAAGTAACTGATAAACGATGGGTTCATATCAGAATGTACTTCAGTTTATTTAGTCCATTTAGCGGGTAAATGTATTCTTAAAAAACCCAGTGTTAATATCAGGCAAATGAAGAAACTATGTTGAGTAGATAAGCACTATGACCACAATGTAATATTTGGTTTTAACGTCTTGTTCAACTCCATTTGTTCAGTCACTTGGGATCAGCTTTAATAACACAGCGAATACAGTTTCAAGTGCATACCAGCCTCATGTGCACACCCACTATTTTTAGGTCCATACCACAAAGGATGTATTAATAAATCCACATGGCACATTCATCCCAACATGGTATAATAATGTGTTATTTACCAATAATAAAGCTAATAGTTAACTATAAAGCCTATACATGTCTTATTAGAACGTTCTATTTCATTGTTATCCGTCCACTAATCGTCTAATCTTGATTATTTTTTATTATAACCAGTTTTAATGAAACGTTGTGCTCATGTGATCTGCAGTGAGAGCTGCTATTGAACTACTATGTTTTGTCCAGAACTGAGTAGGCCTTAACGATTAATCGATTAGTCTACAAAACTGTGAATAAGACGGCCCTTTACTATTCCGTACCCGTGTGTCGGTGACGTGAGAAAAACTAAGCACGCAATAATACTATTGCGCATGTGCGGCTTGAACGACTACCTCCGAGTGGCTGGAGCAGCGCTCAGAGAGAAGCGGCAGTCCCCGCGAGTCCCCGCGAGTCCCCAGCTGCCTGTCGCTGCACCACATCCTCACAGCATGTCTGCAAACCAACCGGGGCTCGTTTATTTAATCACCGGAGGTTCCGGCTTCCTCGGGAGACATTTACTGAGGCTTCTGCTGGAGAAGGAGGACAACCTGGCGGAGATCCGGGTGTTTGACAAACATATAGACTCGAGTTTAAATGAACTTGGCACAGGTAAGACGGGCTGATGTTTTCTGTTTAAAGCAGAAGAATCTGCTCATTTATAATGTTATCTAAACTAAACGTGTTTAAGATAAGACCATCACCGAGGCTTTGTTGAGCTCGGTATGAAGAGGACCAGTGAACAGATGGGAGACACATCCATCCTCTTTATTTCATTTAATTCCAGCCTTTACAACAAGCGATGAAACGCTTCTCCTTAAGTGTTTTCTT
Source organism: Nannoperca obscura (assembly GCA_036024295.1). Taxonomy (NCBI): domain Eukaryota; kingdom Metazoa; phylum Chordata; class Actinopteri; order Centrarchiformes; family Percichthyidae; genus Nannoperca; species Nannoperca obscura. The sequence goes on from JAVQJL010027788.1 coordinate 3,335, forward strand.
TCATGTTCATTTGACTTTTCTCTCTTTGCTATCATAAGATAACAATATTCCTCCTTCAGTCCGATGTCATGTAAAACGTTGGTTCAGTCTTGATACCTGTCAACTGTTTGAGTGAAACCCAAGGGGTGTAAACGATATGTGTAGCATATAAATAACAGAACACATGGGGGGTTAAATACAGCTGAATTCTTGCTGTGTGCACCACATTTATCTCCCATGCTGAAGATGCCAGCTGGGCTGTGAATCCATGAAAGCCACCTCCTCTCTTCTTGTGCCGGGATAAACATGTTGTAGCCTGTCATTGTGTCATTAGCTGTAACTGTTTAGTCCCTGTCACCAAGGTGTGTTGTGATTTCCATGGAACTAGGAGTTGTGACCTGAGGTGGTTAACATGCTTTATGTTTAGTCTTTGCTAATGGGGATAAATTCATTTGAAATTCATCAAAAACTAGACACTTTTCTTTTCCTGGTGAGAAGGCATGTTGTGACTATTCCACAGTGGAAAATGCTTTGTTTGCCTCTCAGTAGTACCTGTCAGACAGGACTGAGGCCTGCTGTTGATGCAGAGTTTGCGCCCTGAGAGATCAATTACCAGTAAGAGCGATCTGTCACTAACACCCATTGTAGGTATTTCCAGCCCAGTCCCTGTGTGTGTTTCAGGGAAGGAAATTAGCAGCAGCCACCAACCGAATGCTGGTAAAAGATTAAAGCGGCTGGTAGATTTCAGACACAAAAAGATGATTTACTATCAAGGAAGATGTTCTCATTTTAGGGGGAGAAGTGAGAAGTTTTAGCTGATTTGAACACATCTGTAATTAAACATCTGTCTCTAATTAGTAAAGTTACAGATGCAAAAGCAAACTCCAGAAGGAGAGTCTGAATCTTCGACTGAATGATCAAAAGTCCAGTCCTCGTCAGTTAGAGGACTCTGTCTTCTCTCGTTATCTATCAAGGACAGTGCATGGGAGCCGAGATAACTGGAGGCACAAGACCTTCTTAAATGATAGTGACAGTAAACACTGTTGCCTAAATAAAAAACATCATGAAATCCCACAAAACAATGTGTCCAGTGTGAGGGAGCGCTGGCCGTGATGATGATACATTATTCAGTTGTCTCCTGTGACAGAGATTTTACAGTATTGTTTGTTGTTTCAAAGGTTTTGTAACCTTTTGGGCAAAGAAACAAATTTGGACAATTGTTCCCAGCCTTTTATTTTGTGTGTATGCATCCCTTTGTAGAGTTATTAGGAAGTCAGCTTTGATCCAGGATCATATAACATGTGGCTTTGACTTGTATTCCTGTGTCTCCGTCAGAGCGAACAAAGGTGGTGGTCATTCCGGGGGACATCACAGACTACAGCAGCGTGCTGGAGGCCTCCCGGGGGGCCGATGTGGTGATCCACGCAGCCAGCTTGGTGGATGTTTGGCACAGAATCCCAGAGACCCTCATCTACGCCGTCAACGTCACAGGTGAGAGACTTCAGGGAGTGGTGATAAATGTTAACGGGAAACGGGATGTGGAGGAAACATCAGTGGGTGATTCATTTTTATGAATGTTGGGAAAACAGAAACCAGAGGAAACCCACGCCTGTGCCTACTTTGGAGCTTTTCAAGGACTTTTGTTCACCCATAGTTTAAAAAATGTTAAATGACATGTATTGTTATGTATTGTTTAGTAAATTGATGGTACATTTATAGATCTAATGTATCGCAGAGTTTCTTCTTCCATTCAAAAAGCAGTTATTCATCCTGCCTTTAACTTAGGTAGGGTGCCAATGGTGAGTTCAAGTGTCACATGATTGTAAAAATGCTGGGAGAGATTTTCTTTCAGTGTGACAAGAATTCAACTCATTATATATAAGGAGTTTCTTGATGGATAAAAATAGTGTCATAGTTCCAGTCACTGTAACTATGACTAAATATAGTCTGAAGACTAAGAGTTAGTCTCACAAACCTGTGAGATAGTGTGTCACTGAAGGGCCATTTGTACCTGTGGCTGAGTCAGAGTTAGTGTGTGTGTGTGTGTGTGTGTGTGTGTGTGTGTGTGTGTGCGTGTGTGTGCGTGTGTGCTGACTCACAAAGAAGTCAATCACCTGATCAAAACAGTAGCACAAACATCTTACTGTATAAAAACATATACAACATAACAACACCAGCACAAACTGCCTCTTAAACATATACTTAAGAACTATTGATTATAAGTTTCACCAGCGCCGTGTTTGTGCAGGGCTGTTGCATTGATAACATTATAACTTCATGTTACGTAAGTGTTTAAACAGTATTTAGCCGATGACTTCGTCAAGTCAAGCCCAATAATAAAGTAACCCGTCATTCTGCTCTGTGGCTCTTGACATCGGGAAGTACGCATGTTCAAGGAGACCTGAATGCTGCACAACTTCTTTTTTGCATTTAAATAATCAACATTACGCAATCAGAAGAAAAAAGTGCATTCGTTGGGACTATTTTCAAAACGAACCTTTATTAGTCCCCCAGTGGGGTAATTGCAATTAAAACAGAAGAAAGCTCGTTGCTGAGCAGGAGCTACTGTAGCAGGCAGCCGGGAGTTGTCTTAACCCTTTATCGGGCAAGTAACTACTTTTGGTAATTTCCGCACACGTTAGATATCACGTCCTACAGGAAATTGAAAAATTTAGAAAAATGTTACAAAAGAAATAAAGTATTGTTATGCTCTAAGCATAACAGTCTAAGGTTGATTTTTTGAATTTCAAAGTTTTTCAACTGCCCTATAAACCTTCAACTTTAATCTGAGTCTTAGTCTAAAGGGTTAAGACAAGCTTCAGTAAGCTGTGGCGGCGAGTCGCGGATGAATCCACATTCGGTGTGTTTTTAATAGTTTCTGGTCAGTAATGGAGCTCTAAGGCACAGGGGAATACGTTATATGTGGCTTTGCACACATAGACAATACTTGTTAGAAGGATCAATTCATTGTTGGTTTTGGTCATTCATGGGATTTGTTGACAATAACAAAAATATACAATGTGCCTAAATATAATTTATTATCCTTTAAAACATGTGTCCAGAAAATACTGCAGCTTACTTGAATGAGTTCCTAGAAATGGGTATTTAATTGATGGAAATTACAGCTGATCTAATCTAGATCCAGACTGAGGGCACTGTTCCCGTTAATGCATGTTAATGCGTGTTCAGGGCCTTTGTTTGGGTTTCCATCTGTGCTGATGCTAGGGTCAATGTTTGGCCTGGAATAGTCTGCAGTGATTCAGCAAATGGACAAAAGGTCATTTTGTTGTCTGATAAATGAGAGTCCACTGTATTTCAGACAGTCTCTCCCAAAGCAGCAACAGCAGTCCTCCTACAGCTGCTGGAATTGAATGAATAACCTTTATCTTATCTCATCTGTGTGGAAGTTATTCAGTGTTAGAACTTTTGTTTTGAACTAATAGGGAGAGACTGCATTCTGACTTCACCCAGTCGAAGAGGGTGGTTCAGTCTAGATTCCTCCAGCTGAGAAATATTACAAGAATTTAAAATTATTTCCCCAGCGTTTGTCTCAGAGGGATTTCATGCCTTTCTAACCTCATGTTTCATATGTTATCTCCCTTTTCTTCAGCCTCAGATCACTTCTTAACTCTGCAGTTCTTACTAATTATGCAGTATTGCTACAAGTGACAACATTATAATTTGTCTATACATAGGGTTTTAACCCTTCAGGCACAACATTCCTGAAGACAGAAGGTGGTATAAACCACCAGAGGCCCAGGAACGGCACCATGTACTTCAGACACACTTGAATTGGGCATTTGTATAGCTGCAGTTCAGTCATGTTGATTTGATCAATTGATTCTATTCAGTGTTTATCTTGTTGACTACCTGGACCTCGGTTTTATTTATCCACTAGTACCTAGCAGGTGATTTCTTTTGGATAGGTGGAATATATGTCGCTCCACCACTTTTGTCCAGACTGAAGTATCTGAACAACTGTTCAACGGATTGCCATGATATCTTGTTGCTAGTGACTTTGGTGTTTGTCTGACTCTGTCTCTAGCAGGTCACAGGTTTCATCATCTCATCTAGTGAAAGATCTCACATCGATGTCCCCATCAAGATGAATTTAAATCCCTTTGATGATCCCCTGAATGCTTTGTTTATGACCAAATACCTGCAAAGCTAATGTTAGCATGCTGGGAGAGTTATTTCCCAGGAGAAATATTTTAAACCGATAGCGGTCAGACAAACACAGACACGTCAGTTCAAGTCATTCATTTGGTTTTGAGGTTGTATTATCATGTATGCGGGTCTTCTGTACAGATGTCTGGTCAACGTCTAAATCTGTGGCTGCATCTGTTTATGCTGCAGCTGCAATGGGAGGTTAAGATAACAAGTTAAAGGGCCATCATGACGTCTTTTCATCCTCTGCCAAACTGTACCAGATGTAACTTTACATCCTGTGTACTGTGTGTCTTTCTCCTCTACTCCCTTAATGACCCACATTTAACTTCAGTCTACTTGAAGTCTAAAAAGGTCTTAATATGGAAAACTGGAAAGTAATAAATACGATATTAAGAGGTCTTGGCAACGACCATATTTCTTTCCACCGCACGTCCACTGTTGCGTTAATAGAAACCAGGTTTTAGAAAATGTTGTCTTCCTCTCAGCAAAACAGAACACATATGGATCCTCTGTTAAAATCATTTCCTGTTGGTCCTCTCCTTTCATGTCCAATTGGAATTCAAGACTTTCATCCTGAAGTTTGTGACAGTGTGTTTCTTTCATTTTGACTCTTAAATTCATCTTTACCAAGAGGCATTTAAAACTTTCAGATAAGGCTCCACTCTGCTGACACACTGAATAAAACCCACTGTGTCATGTGGCTTTGGAGGATTTAGAAACATATGCCCAATAAAACCCAATAAAACTCATCTGGCTCCTTCCAACCACAGCACCCAACATCTCTTAAATGACAGTGTTTGCTCTCTTCTCAGGCACGGAGAATTTGATCAGATCCTGTGTGGAGTGTGGCATCCAGTGCCTGGTCTACACCAGCAGCATGGAAGTGATCGGCCCCAACATCAACGGGGACCACTTTATCAGGTTAAGCTCAGAAAATCATCATCATTCTGTTTACTTGTTGAACTCTGTTTTGTTTTGTTCTGCTGTCAAAGTGACCCGAGTGTTTTCCTCACCGCACACACATGGTTGCACTTAACACTCATATTTGATTAATGCTTCGACCCTTTCAGTTATGTTTCTGAGTTCATTATCTTGAATCGTTGCTCTTTTCTTCTCTTGAATGCGCCATCATGGAAAACAGGAGGCCTGTACAGAAAAGATAATATCGGGTGGAGACAAACATACACAACACACAGTATCCAGTACCCCGGTGGTCCACTCAAAGGGGTTTTAGAGCTTTAACTCCAAACACACTTTAAAAGTTGTCACGGCATTGTATAAATATAGGCCTGTGACTCAGTTGCAGTTATTAGCTAAAGTGTTTTAGTCATTTATTTGGGGATGTGCAAATGAATAATTTCCACATGTAAACGGTGCCAGGTGCTGCACCGTCACAGCTTGCTGACATTTAGAGGAATGGTGATTTTAAATATTCACCGTGTCCGGTGTTGTCTGCATCATTCAAGAGGGTGCATTGTTCTCTCCTGAAATCCCGGAATGTTTTGTTGCAAGGAAGCACGGAAACTGTAACTAAAACAACCGTGCGAGGATAGAGATGACAAAGAGTGCATTCAGTCCAGTGGGTGTACGTCAGAGCTACGTAATCATTTCACAAGTCTCTGAGCACTGCGCTTTGTAGGAGAGGTGTAGGGAGTAGTGTTAGGACATACACTGTGAGCCCATTTACATGTATGTGTGGATGGATGGAGAAACTAACTCTTCTTATTTTGGTTGCCAGCCTTTTAGTGTTTTAACATGTGTTAGCCCATTTACTCCAAGTTCTTTACATTTACACTATCAACAATTTTAGATGTTTTTGTCTATCAAAAAAGGCAAAGTTTGATGATTTGATTTGATTATATTTTTACATGTCACGCAACAAGACAGTGAGTGTGACAACACTGTACACTCGGGTTTGGTGTCTGATCTTTACACTGTCAGGCCAGAGGTTCGATTAAAAAATAAGAAACTGAAAACACAGAGGTTAGCTGTGTGGTAAATCTAAATATACATGATTTTAAGATTGGATTAAAATATGCAACACCGGCGGTATGAACCTTTATGAAGGGTAAGAGATGTGGCTCAAAAGCAGGTGATAATTTATTTTTATCGTGAGCGGGAATCATAACATACTTCCAGATGTGTGTGTGTGTGTGTGTGTGTGTGTGCGCACGTAGATGACTACAGCTAAAGAAAATGTTGCGTTCTTCCTGTGTTCACATCACAAGATTAGGTCACATTGTTTCATCTCGCCTGCTCTTGTTATAAGAACCCTTCAAATACAAATAAGTTGAGATGAAAGCTGCAAAAAGAATGCAAGGAGACAAGATGCAGACACCCAGAGATCCTTGTTCACTCTCTCTCCCTCTATCTCTCTGAGCTACAGTCTGTTTGACCTCAATTGAAGACATTCCTCTCATACATGTGGCAAGATCGAGAAAACACTACTTACTTTCTCCTTGACTCTTTCTCTACAGGGGCAATGAAGACACACCGTACCAGGTGAAACACACTATGGCCTATCCTAAGAGCAAGTCCAAGGCAGAGAAAATCGTGCTCGAAGCCAATGGAACCAAGGTACTTACATTACATTCTTAAGAGTGGTAACATTCGAGCCAAATTACAGTGAGGCAGATTTAATGATAGAACATTTAAAATGTTGAGTAGACTTTACAAGCACACCGAGAAAATGAAAAACATTGTTGAAATAAGAATCATAAAACCAGAATGATGCAGTGGAATTCTTGCAGATGCAGAGTAGAAACAATATTTATTGGCATCCACACATGTCATATTACTGAGTACTATAATGCTGTATTATGCTGTAATGTTATATGCTATAATACCAGATTCTTCACTGTAGTGTCTTAACTTTATCTTAAGCTGAAGTAAGACTGTGTAAGCTTTGCTATGTAACTGTTGCATGCTTGGTGGGATTCCAGAAAACACTATGGGGGAATTTCTTGTGCAACTTTGCCACAAAATGTTGGACCATCCCCTTGTAGCTTTGCTGTTGTGTCCCTCCTGCTATTCACAATCACAAAAACATCAACCCTTTGACCCCTCTGTGTGAGTCCTGGTGTTTCCACATGTCCTGTTTGATTCCTAACACCTGGTGTTGTCTTCTGTCCAGGTGAAGGGTGGAAAGTGTTTATACACGTGCTCTCTGAGGCCGACAGGGATCTATGGCGAGGGGCACGAGCTAATTAAGGATTTCTACAAGCAGGGTGTACAAAGGGGAGGAGTGATAGTCGGGGGTGTCCCAGAAAACTCTGAACATGGACGAGTCTATGCAGGTAAAATTTTTTTGAGGCAAAACCACAATTTGTATGTAGCGTGAGAACTGGAGTACACCAAACTGTAAAGGACAACCTGACAAAGTCCTACCACATTGACTTCTCCTCTAAAAGCAGAAATGGCCATGCAAAACTACTTCCTCTGCATTTCACAGGAAGTATCTTTGTATATATTTCACAGCAACGCCACGTTCACAGCCACGACCCCCTGATGCTCTGTTAAGCTGATTCTTCAACAACTGCTAGCCAATGTGATGGTGACATTTTTAAATCAGCCTCAAGATGCTGTTTTTGTTATAAAGTCACCAAATTAGTATTCACCAGTATTGCATTTAAGCATGAGTAAACAGCCAGCGTGTATCTGCGGCTGGTATTTGTTAACCCCCTAACAGATGCTGATCTACAGCAACTAAACCTTCACTTTTGTGGATGCGAGTTCACTATAAGTATATTAGACACTGTAGATCTTTTGTAAATTGCAGCATGCGCTCAGCTGGTGTTAAAGATAATGTCCGTGTCATGTGGTCAGAGGTGTGAAGCAGCTAAGCAAATTTTGGTGTAAAGTAAATGTTGTCTTTTATCTGACAGCACTAGTTAAAGAGGAGATTATTCTTTTATATTCAACATTGGCACAAAACTTTGTTGTTGTTGGGAAAAAGTGTTTTCTTTCTCCAAAATGTTAACTTTTCAGAAGCTCTGGAAAATGATGACTTTATTTAGCTTGATGACACAATTAGACAATACATTTAAAAAGAAGAAAAAAGAAGTTATTTAACTTTCCTTAATCTATAATTAACATATACCAGGTGCATGTTTTTTCATAAGCTTCTAATAACAAATGTTATTGTTAAGAACAAGTTCCAAAATTGGTGAAAACAAGGAATTATTCTTGATTAATATTTTTTCCCCCACTCAAGTACATTTTTCCTGCAGAATAATTGCTACTAAGGTAAATGTTTTGAGTACTTCTTCACTCATTCAATCTGGTATTTTAATACTTGTTTGTGTTGCTAGGCAACGTGGCCTGGATGCATATACTTGCAGCCCGAGCCCTGAGAGAGCGCCCGCAGACAGTCGGAGGTGAAGCTTTCTTCTGCTACGATGACTCACCCTACAAGAGCTATGAGGATTTCAACATGCTGTTCCTCTCCACGTTTAACTTCCGAAGGGTCCGAATGCCCTCACTGGTGCTCTGGTTCCTGGCCATGTTTAATGACCTGCTCCGCTGGATACTGAGCCCCGTGTACAACTACACGCCGTTGCTGAACCGTTACACCTTGGCCGTCGCTAGTACCTCCTTCACCGTCCGCACAGACAAAGCCATGCGTCACTTCCAGTACCGCCCTCTGTATGACTGGGATCAATGTCAAGCCCGCACTCAGAAATGGGTGGACACGTTTCCTCTGGATAACCCCAAAGACTCTTAATGTGACCTCGACTACTGCAACACTCATCAGAAGCTGCTACGTAGACATGCAGAACAGCAGATGTGTAAAGGGGTAACCTTCTATTATGTGACAATATAACACACAGCAAAGCAATTTCATTGTCATATTTGTGTAATACACACGTCTAGTAACAGAGTTAGAAAGAATTTGTGTTGATGAAGAAGTTATGATTGTATTATTCCATTGAAGTCCATTCATTGGTGTTTTGTTGGGTTTGTGCTTTTTGTTAAGCATTTGAGATGGTCCAACATTTGCATTTTTAAATATATCAATTATGACAATTGTAAACACAATATACAAGCATTTACTAAATGTATATAGACTTTAGACCTGTATTTTAGTAATATAAATTGATATCAGCTGCATAATTTCAACCTAATTTTATATACTCGCTGATCATTCAAATTTGAGTTTCTCCATATATTTATTGTTTCTTTAAATGGACATTAAATTGTTTTATAATGACATTATTAGCAATGTATTATGTTTAGTCTGTTGATTTTTATTAATTTGTTAAATAAAGATTATTTAATATTTTCTCCATGGCTTGGCTTGTTGTGATTACACAAAGAGAGGCTGCATTTTCATGATTTTCTTTCCAGAACTGATTTCATTAACTTATTTTACTATTATGTACGTGATAGAAAGAAAGTCTGGAAACTTAACACATCTGAAATCATTGATTTAGTTTCAGTGTTTTCATCATATCCACATGGAATACTGGGAGTTCTCCACTCCTGGTTTGCCATGGAGACTATGAACATTGTTTACCCACATTGCAAAGGGCTGAGTCCCTCTCTGTAATCTTGTGGAAACTTGTCTTCGGACTCTATAACAACCAGCTGTGTAGCATTTATTTGTATGACAGAGACTAAGTATATGGGAGTTCCCTTGCATGCAGAATGACTTCACTTTGTTCCAGCATGCCTGGGTGTCCCCCCATTAATGTGGTTTTCCATGGCAATCCTCACAACATTTACATGCCTGCTATTATGAAAAGGAAAGCCGAGAAATTACTCACAATCCCCAAAATACACTCGTGTGCACTCCCCAAACAAAACAACACAATTAGTAGTTATGGGACTTTTACAGTATAGAAATTATTATTATTAGGGCCCGAGCACGAAGTGCAAGGACCTATTGAAATTCAAGGAATTATTATTATTATTATTATTATTATTATTTTTCTTGCGCGTCATTGGAGGCCAAAACGGATGCCTGAACGTGCTCGAAAACTCTTGAAATTTTGCAGACGCGTCCGGCTTCTGAAAAATG
>JAVQJL010027789.1:0-28070 GCA_036024295.1 Nannoperca obscura
CTATCTATCTATCTATCTATCTATCTATCTATCTATCTATCTATCTATCTATCTATCTATCTATCTGTCTATCTATCTATCTATCTATCTATCTATCTATCATTTAACATGAAGTTGCAGCCAGCAGCTGGTCAGCTTAGCTTAGCTTAGCATAACGACTGGAAACAATCTCCATTGTTTTGTTTACACTTCAGTTTTTGAAAGAACTAACTGGCCGCCAGCTGCAGCTTCATAGTCAATGGTTTATTACCAAGAGTGGTATCATTCTTCCCATCTTTTTGTTAAAAAAAGTGAATACGCAATTTTCCCAAAATGTCAAACATGTCTTTTAAGAAATTTCATACAAATTATTTGATTGAATGATTTTATTATTTATTCTGATATGTTACACAGGGCAGAGCAAAAAGGTACCTTTTTTCCCACCGGTATCCATCATTTGAGGAGTAAAGCCTACTTGTCAGAGTTGGCTAACCTATGACCTTTTGTATGATTGATATCTTTACCTTAGTCAAGCATTAAATGTCTACTTTATAGCTACTCTGAATGTCATTCTCTCTCCTTCATCGTTTTGAAAAGGATGTTTATCTTTGAGTGAGCAAAGCTGTGAGGCACTGCACATCTCAATCACACTTGTTCTATAATGTCTCAGCCCAAGCTCAGAGGTAAAACCCTTAGACCGAAGATTTATTTTGCTCTACATTTTTGATTTACTATTGAACAGAGCCATTGCTAGTAGACTACATGTCGCCCAATGTCTTCATAAATATGAAAAAACACTTTCCGTAAGGCGTAAGAGGAGCTGAATTCTGTTCTAAGTCTACCCTTGTCTGATGAAGGTTAATCTGACAGTGGTGTCTTTATGCTTTCTGACTAATTGATGTAGTGTCAGTGCCATCCTATAAGTGTTTTTCTTTAATTTCTTGCTTCGCTGTCACATCAAATGAAGTTTTGTATATCCCTTCATCTAATTTTCACTTTTTCTAAGAGGTTCACAATGCTCACATTGTAAAACAAAACCTAGAAATGAAAACCTTTCACCTTAAAATCTCCCTCTTGAATAATAAAGAACTGTAAAAGCCTTATAGGGAAAAATGAATGCCTGCATCTTTAAAGTGGGCCTTACAGAAAGGAATCCCCTGTCAAAGTAAAGTCAGGTGTAGAGTGGACACTAAAAGCACATTCAAATGACATCATTAAGCATTGTTCATCAATATCATCAGTCATATGTCACTGTGGACAACAGTCACAAGCCAAGGAGGGAGGAAGAGGCAGAAACACAAGGGACAGTGATACTGGCCAGTCAGAACAGGACACAAGCAGCACAGTGCAAACACATGTACTACTTTATATGTATAGAGAAGCACCTTCAAGTCACATTTGACATTCATTGGGAGCTTGTGTAAAGCAGACAGGATAAGTACCTTGTTTTCACAACTGTGACAGCAGAAATGTATGACCTTACGACGTGTAGTGCAGGTATATTGGAGAGGAGGCATTGTGGAAATGAAAGGATTATATTGATGGTTTTGACTGTTTTTGCCCATTGCCTCAAAGTTACATATACTTGACATTACTTTAATTGGTAATTAAGGTGTAATTTATATTTTTTAAATGAATGGATCAATTAGCTTTGTGTGATGTGAAAGGTGTCACCTGTATAGTGCTAGAATTATAACCCCAATCTGAAGCTTTGCAGCATCTTTCAGCTCATTGTTGTGATTTTCTGGCTTGTAATTTTCATCTCACCATGGTCATATCCCCGTTTTTGGCTGCAATACAGCAAATACAGTAAAAAGAATGCTCTGTTTGCAGCCTGACAGACATGGTTAGGGACTAGATGATGAACGTAGTTGATCATTTAGGTGCTAAATAGCTAATAACATTTCTCTCAGGAGTTGGTGAAGACCAAAATAGAGCTGAAACGAGAGTAAATATTCTACTTGCATTCATCAGTTGGCCAGAAACACAACTCCAAAAAGATATGGTAGGTGAGATAAAGATATGTCAGTATTGTTTTGGAAAATGGTCGCCAATATGTACAATTTGTTTTTTCTCTAGGAGTTGAATTAGTTAATGGGCTACAACATGCAAAGACACTAGTACAGAACAGTCTACTTACTGGCTTATATTTTTAGCTTTAAGCCATATTTTTTGGTTATTATCAGTGGACAGGGTTTGTTCAGTTGTCATGGAGATGAATCTGTAGCTTCATTTTTTAGAACTTCCTGTCTGTTTCGTCATACCATGATTCATTCTTGATTGTGGAAATTTGACAAAACAACCCCCAACCTAAGGTCCACTTACTAGCTTGTTCTGAAGCTGAACCTCCCCAAAATATAATTTTATTGAGAGAAAGTTGAGGATTTTTTACAACCTTGTAACTAAGTGATATTACTCAGCTTGGCGTTTGTTTTGTTTTGTAGCTGGTAAAATCTGCTTTTCTTGCAGGAATTTTAACACACTATCAAAGTTACGACCCATCCCAGTGAATATTTATGAACTTTTCAACTGCACCTTTTGCAAATCTGAAACAAAAGGGTCTGCTGTAGGTCTTTTGTTTATTCATATCAACAGACCAACACCTACTATATGTCCATCTGGAAAACCATAATACTTTCTTTCTTCACAGCTAGACAATGGTAACTAGAATCATCATGTTAAGGACACAGCTGTTGCCGAGGGAAATGAGCTAAATGCCTGAAATGGTGCAGCATTAAACCTCTTATTAAAACAAATGTGGGCAGAGAGTGGGTGGTTTCACTGATCACTTATTCACCCACTGAAACCATAATTATAACAATAGCTGACATCACTGTTCTTCTTCTAAACATGGCTTTGAGGCTACCAACACCTGCTGGAATAAATGATGTTCATGATAAACAATTATAAGCTAAATGTGGAGTTTACTTGCTCCACACTTTTTCCCTTAATTTGTTTTTGTTTTTCATTTTCTCTTTCATTTGGTGACATCTGACATCTCTAGTTTGCTCCTCTCTGGACTTTATGTATGCATTTCCAGGTGCACAAAACTGAAAGAGGGTAAGCGTGAAACAGAAAGACACAGCGAGAAATAGTGAAAGAAAAAGCAAGAAAGGGGAGGAAGACGAGGAGGAGAAAGTAGAGGGATGCGAAGTCTCAATTACTGTAGCTTCAGCAGCAGTTGAATCTTTCAGCTTCAGTGGTTGGTGCTGATAGAGGAACAGGAACAGTCGGGCTCTCCCACAGAGAAAGGGACCAGCACAGCGAGATAAAATGGCTCTTTCAAAACACCCTGATCACGCATTACAGCAAATTACTTCCCATCACAAGGAAAAAAGAAATAATAAATAAAAGAAATCAGTGTGCATTTTCAGTGAACCATGGTACTACAGTCTGTGAGGCTGCAACGTGGATGCTCACAGCCTGGGATGATTTGTACTATACAAATGAGATCCGGCAAATGTGTGTAATTATAAAGTAAAACTGCATACGTGTAACTTTTAAGATGAGGGTTCAAATAAAAGTTGTATTTAATAGACACATCCAGTGCTTTTACATCTCAAGATACACTCCATGTATTCATTAGGCCTGATCCATATTGCTAATTAACTTCCCCTGTGCGAGTCTTATCTCAAATTGCCTGTGTGCTGCACAGATGTTCAAGAACCCTGAGCCTTGTAACTTAGTCCCTGTTAAAAAAAATTACTGCCTCAGGGAATTATTTTTTACACCATGCAGTGACTTACAAGAAAAGTTTGATGAAAGTAGTGAATGTCAACAGCTCTGAAGTTATCAGTGGAAATGATGTAAGCGTCAATGCCTCTGTAAGTGACAAGTCGCACTACATACTACTCAGCCTGTGTTTTGCCATATACAGTACCTGGAAGGGCTTTCATCTTTGTATACTTTCTACCCAGTGCAACAAGAAGGAACATGTCCATGCCAATGCCTCCTTCTCAAATAACGTTCTTCACTCTCTGTGTTAGGTACTAAAACCATTACGGCCAAAGACTCAGAGCTACTTTGAGGACTTAAAAGGAGTAAGAAAAGTGGTGCATGCAGGGAGAAACAAGCAGTGCCATAAAAGTTGGTGGATTGAGGTACAGGACAGGAGGCCAAATGCTGGGCATCTTTCATTTAGATGGTGACTGAGAGTGCTGTTTGTAGCTCAGTCGTGATACACAGAATGTTCCGGATCAGTTACAGCTTTTATTAGTCATATATAAGTTAACACAGGGTCAACAATACAATAAAATGGACAGCAGCTCAGCAGTAAGAGCAAAGAACATAAAATTAAACAAAAAAAATAGATAAACAATAAAGTTTATTACTCCTTTGTATACAGGAGTATAACACTATAGAAATATAGCACTATATAAATGAAAGTTACATGTGTATAAAATATTGCACATTGAGTAGGTATCAGTCCTGATACAATGACAGCAGTCATGGCTGACATTTTTGCAGACAGCAGTTAAGCAGATATTGAGAAAATGAGGTTAGTGAGTTGAGAAGCCTGATGCCCTGACAGAAAGAAAGAATGTTACTTCCTCATTAAAAGCATATTAAAAGACACAAAAAGCCATTGAAACAATCTTAATAAAAAAAATCCCTGTCATAAATAATAGGCTGCTGAGCTAATGTGCAGTGCTGAACGTTGTGGTCATATGACCATTGGTGCGCTCGCTTACTGATGTAGGTACGTACTTTTTAGCTAAGGGAAAAGTTTTTTATCCATATGATATTCCAATTATCGTGTACGGAACCTATTGATCTGAGTGCCCTGTCACTCTCCATCATAATAACTGGTGAAGAGACAGGGCCTACTGCAAGAAATAGTTGCCCAAATCATTACAAACAAACCAAAGGAAAGAATTCCATAACAAAGTAATATTTGTTATTACATTGATCTCTGATGCTCCCATAAAAGCACAAATACTCCCCAGTGAGCCTACATAAACAACTTCGAGGTAACAGTGAAGGCTGCGGGGGATGATAGCACATTTTCTGCTTCACTGTTCCTATTAATAACACAAATAGTAGTTATACTTTTCAAACCCACATTTGGTCTATATTTAACTCTATATATTAGACCATTGTAGTACCAAGTAAGTGGTAAGTGTTTCTTTCACCTTCTAGGTGTATATCTTGTTCTTATATAAATACTTATTGGTAATTGTTTAACCACTGACGGGTGAGTAACCCAATATGGTAACTTCATTTGCCTTGATTTTCTACAAGAAAATGAAATATTTTGAAAAATGTTACAAAAGAAATAAAGTATTGTTATGCTCTCCAATAACAGCATACGGTTGATTTTTTGAATTTCAAAGTATTTCAATGAGTGCCCTATAAAGGGTTAATGTAATTTCAAAGGAAAAGGCCCTTTGCAAATAACCAATTGATTTTAGAGCATTGACACATGACCTTTTCCAAATGCAATACAGCATTTATCAAACCTAGATTAGGCCGCCCTGAATCATTGATCCAGCTGCGACTGGCGTGTCACAACATTTTAACTGCACTTAGCTCTGCAAATCTCTTCAGTCACTGTGAGTGCTACTGAAGGCTTTCTGCCCCAGTGAACTGCAGCATCCCAAGAGACTCAACTCGAGGCTGTACGAACCTAAACGTAAGCAATTCACAGTATGTACAGCTTCTTTTAAGGTGTTTGTTCCTGTTGAAGAGAGAACATTTTAAACTAGCAAGGCAAAACAGATGGCTGCAACAGATATGAGCCAGCAGCTGGGCATCACATGCCATTAGCTTTAAGCTGCCCTCTCTTGCCACAGCACTGATCATATTGTCTCACCTCATCTTGTATGTGCAGATGTCTTCCTACTTTACCAAGGATTCCTACACTGAGGGTTTAACTTTCTGCTTGTGTGTGCATGTGTAAGAGTGCATGGTTCACTAAGATCTCTGTGTACCATTCATATGTATTTGTGAATGCCTGATTAATGCATGCCTTATACTCACAATGCTTTGTCTTCACACACCCCTGTGACACCATGCTCCTCTGGTGGAGAACAGATCATCGTCTGGCTCCCATAAATTTACTTCATCAGTGCCCGGGCCCTCAGAGGCAGAGAGGCATACTAGACAAAACTCAGCAAGGTCAGAAAAAAAGTTATTTCTGTGATTCAGACCCTGAACAAACAGTACAAGCGTAGAGCTTGCATGTAAGCAGAACACAGTGCTGTATGTTTGTTGTTTTAGTTTTTTTTACTACTTACTCATATACTTCCTTCAGCTCTGACACTTCCTGGTCTTTAATTAACAGGTTCCTAGTGTGCACAGAAGACAGGAGTGCCCAGAATACATTGTGCACTCACAGAATTGTAGGTTGTTCCCCATTAAAACAAACTGTTTTACAAAAATGTCATAATTTTGGCCATGTTTTTGGCATTTTGCACCAAGAAAATATATTTATTTTAACTTTTTACACTTTTTACTATTAACACATTTCGGTAGTTCTCATTGCAATTATTCTGAGACTGTAGGAATAGAATAATCTGATGAGGGACTTTAGGTCACATAATGGGAGCTGGGGCCAGACATTGGCCCTGGAAGAGTTGGAATCCATCTGAAGCTGCACCTTATGGATGGATGACCTGGGAAGATATGGTCCCACTGGCGTAGATAGAAATGCATTCTGCCAAATCCAATCTACTTGTCTGACATTATGTTTTGGAAGAGTAAGATAGTGAGAGTTTCACAGAGAAGAAAGAGAAAGCAAACTAAATGCTGTACACTTTAAAACGAAGGGTTCTTGGGTTCATTACAGACTCCACAAAGAAAAGAAGGAGAACAGTCCAGTCTGAAAAACAAAATCAGAAGAAAAGCTCAGCAAGCTCTATGTATGAACTAACCTTAATCTGCAGACTAACTTTTAAGTGTTTTTATCACATTCCAATGTGGTAAAATGATGGAAGCCCATTTAACGGTAATGCAGTCAGCTGTACCAGCTGGTTATTGGCACATTAGCTGAAAAACTGTCTCTGATTCTGATCCCTCAACTCTGAACAGGTGCTGTTTCAGGTCACTTTCTTCCTGCAGTTACGTAACAGAGAGTGGTTGAATTTCCCTGTCTGGGGCCTCCTCCATTTGAAATGTGTCACCTTTGAAACTGATTGGTTATGCTTTGTGGTAATGTAGCCTGCAGGCCAAATTTTGACTTTTGCATATTTAAAAATCCCATCAGTTCTCATTTAACATTCCCTGAATATTTCATTACATCATGCTTTGTTCTTAAGATCAGATGGAGTACAATGCAAATGTTTTGCTAGCTTTAAAGTATTTAAAGGATTCTGTTGATAAATGATTGTTGAAAAATTCTGTTTTATATGTTCTGCTCCAGTGTTACCAGATGTCACAATACATTACACATTTACATACAATATAAGTTTACTTTATATTTGGTATCCATAAATATGTCAACGAAGAAAATGTGTTTTGGTCAGAAACAGAATCAAATGGTCAAAAGTATAATTAATAATTCATAGTATAATAAATTATTCATATTACAACATTTTGTCATCATTGTTTTATCTAGATCAAGAATACTGTTCTCTATCAGCCCACCTCAAATCCTCCTCAAACCAGTGCCGTAGCAAAACCCGCAGATTATCTGAGATACAATACAGACAGACTGGATTGCATTCACATCGCCTTGACTGAAGTTGAGCTACTTTACAACCAGTTACTGTCAAAGCAGGACTGTGGTTTGACCACTTTCTGACAGCCTGGAGGAAGGAAGCAAAGGAAAGGAAGGCGAAGCATCACCATCGATTGATCTGCCGGTGTTTGCTATCAGGACCACTGCAGGGACATAAAGGCTCCGAGATAGTGCAGATCTAAGATCCCATTAGGACACACACAGTCTGCTCTTCCCACATCGCTCCCTCAGATCTGCTATTTCAGACCATCAGGGTGGCCTGACGGTATCAGGCTCCTCGGCCATCTCTCGCTCTCCCTCTCCCTCTCTTCCCCTCTGTGATCCATCACTAGAACACCCTGCCTCTGGGTCCCTACTGGCTCTCTGATGCCTCTGATCAGGTTAGCCACCATGCTCACACCCCATGGGTGAAGGCATTTCTAGCCTTCACTCTTTAAAAAGAGTTATTTCAGGTAGATTTGGAGATTTGTGGCAAACCTTTAAATAATCTATTGCATATCAGAACCGACTCAGATGCACACATGCAGACAGACACATTCTCATAACTGCGAGACTTACCAAGTATTACAATATTGTACTTCTCAATATTTTAATAAATGCAATGGTTGGAATTGTCGTTTTCTAGCAAAAGGTTAATTTCCTCTGTCAACATTAGCGATATGCAGCATTTAAAGAGTTTAGACTAGAGGGAGACCAAAAACACAAGGGCAGAAATGTATGAATAGTTTCAACATTGTTTGTCCACTCTAACTAATAACATAGATACTAACCTGTCCACGGAGCATTTCATTAACTAACTGTAGGCATCAGCTGGTGTCCAGTTAAAAGCCTTTTACAAGATGCTGGTTTAGCCAACTGAGGAAATTAAAAAGGCAGTCAGACACTGTGTTTTCACCCAATTTACGGAGCTAACTTTAGCTTAATTAGCTAGCCAGCTATAGCTGATGAAATCTGCCAATATCAGATGTCATTTGAGGTTGGCCACAATTGATGGTTGCCTGCTAGAAAGAATACACCTGCTTTTAAACACTGTCTGAAATCAAGAACCCATTGTTTCAAAAATGACTATACATTTTCAGTGGGACATTGGCCACTGTTATTATTGTAAACAGCATGTGCTGTGCAAGAATGCAAAGACTGACAAGCTTTGCAGCAGTATTTAAGGGGGGAGGAGGCTTAGCTAACAGTCAATTATGAACTTGCATTTTTATCTATAACTCTTCCACCAACCTCTTGGTATACATCCCTCCCTCTAAATGTTTCCAGTTTAAATTTAGAATAATGGGTTGCACTTTGTGTATAGATAACTCTGAAGTTGCAGCAGCGAAGTTCAGGACACAATTAGAGTTCAAGAACTCAATGTTCCACTTGACTGAGGACTAACAGACACTGCAACCCAACACCATGCAAATGAGTCCAATTAACTGCAATATCACTGCACAGGGTCTTCCTCTCATGTAATCAAGTAAGCAGAGTGTTTAATGGATTTTGGCTGAGCTGCAGAATGGAATGTGCAAATGCGAGAGCTCTTGTGAAAACAGAGTGAAATACTTGCGCAGCCTTTTATTTTTGCCACAATTTACAACTATACAAAAAACCTCCTTGGTATCAATGGTATTGTTTTGTAGCATGCCACTGTGGTCATGGGAAACGTAGTTATTTTCCTGGTATAGTTCTTAATGTTGTTCTTTTTCAGCAGCTCCCACACCGCTTTGTTTGCAAGCATCAGCCATCTTGACAGCACAAGCTAAGCCTCCCCCTTTTCTGGGAAAGGGGAGGAGAAGTAGACAATAGGTAAGGCAGATAAAGGGAATGGGGGGAAAGGGAGGCAGCGAGGGAGGGATGCAGGGAGGCGAAGATCTAGTTGTGGAAGATTATGTGACTGAAGCGAAAAGGTGAGACAGGGAGCTAAGTGTGAGAAGTATGAAGGGAGCTGGCAGGGTGCAAGAGGTCTGAGCAGGGATATAGACAGAGGTGTACTTGTGAAGTGGGTTATGAAAGTAGGCCTAGGGTCCTGTGGAGTATGTTCTTATAGTACTGAGCTGAACAATAGGGGGGCTCAACACCTATCCTGCCAGGGAACACACAGTCTTAGGTGCTTCAGAACATCATAAACTATAACACATACATTTGTGTGTCTCTGTTTGCCTTTATAAGTGTGTCCAAGTGTGCATTTGTGTTTGTTGACTGCTTGTGTCAATATTCGTTTATTTCTTGTGTCTTGTCTTGTGTATTTCATTCCTTTCTCTTGCTTAATTATGTTCCTTTGCTTTTCATTATTCTTTAATGTTTCTTCCAACAGGCGGTTAAGATAATTTTGTTATTGTTCACTTTATTTTTTTAAAGAGCCCTTTCGATGGCTAATAGATTCATTGTTGAGCTCAAAATTGATTTCTCTTCCTTAACTACATGTAAAATGTTGAGTTGAATGGGAGAGTCACAGTTTTAGTGGTTAGTTATTCAAATTAATTTGTTATATGAATTATTATCCACACTGTGTTATTGGCTGAGGATGAAACTCTGTGTCCAGAATGGTGCAACACATTTAGTTACAGGATTCTTTGGCTAACTTAGAAAAACTAGCCCTGTCACCAGTTTCTGCTGGCTGCTTATACAATTAGGCTAGCTTTCTAGCCTGCCAGACTAATTATCTACTGGTCGACAGGTTGCCTGTCTTCTAGCAAATTCAGGTCACAGTAAAAAGCTCTAAAATAACACAGAACAAACAGCTAGTGTTGGTTAACAATAACCAAACATTTTACTGGGATTTAGGCTATTGACTAAATTACTTTAGATTCCTCCTTTTATTAGGCTCTGAACTGCTAATGGTAATCACTAATACTAATCAGCAACACTTCTTTTAGCCTGAAAATTCCTTATGCTAATGCTATTGGTAATGGATATTTCTTTCAGCACATACACGTATCCAAACAAAATTCTACCAAAGGTTTTAGTGTTTACAAGAGTTTATACTGCCTTTAATCACCATAACAATCATTTTAAAGTACTTGTACCTGTGCAAAATAATTTATGACAATAGTCAACAGCACTGTTAATATCATCATTTGGTAACCTCAACATGCATAAGTGTTACTTTTGTGATGTGAACGGGCTCGGGGCTGCACCAGAGCGATACCCTGTACACACTGACTTAATAAAGCAAAGTGCCCTATTTTAAGTCTTATTTCATTCTAGCATATACACACATTATCTCTCTGCTGTCAAAGGTACCCACAAAATGTCTGTAATTTTGCATATAGTAGTCTTCCAATATCCCTTCACACTACAATATCATGCTCAAACCTAAAAGTCACAGCTGTAAACATCCTTTCTTATTCAAAAGTAAAATGTGACTATTATTTTGCTGGTAACTTTAGAAATGACAAGGTCACTTCTCAGTCAACGTGTCCATTTATCTGCGACCTCAGCTGGAGAGGTCTCTGTTTATCTCTCCAAGAGAAGCCCTCTTTCTGAGAACAGCTCTAAGGGACTTTATCTTGGGTAATTGCAAATGGTAAAAAAAAACCATCTAGAATAAAAGCGTATTTGGTTTTATGCAAACACATTAAGAGGACATATTAAATCTCATGCTTAAATTACCTCCTATCAGAGCCTCTTATTTTTTCCTCCTTGAGAGCAAAATGTAATGCATTATCAAGCTGTCCTCCTGTTGTTGTTTTTTTTAAAATACGTAATGAAACCAATTTACAGGTAATTGCCTCCTCTCTGTGCAACTGATTTGTCCAGTGCCTGTAGTAATGACAGTGCAGTGCATGGAGAGATAAGCCACAGGGAAACAGAGCAGTGTGTTGTCGTATTTTGATTTAGGTTAGGGGAAAGCAATTCTCTGGGGTGTATTCAAACAACATGTAGCCCATTACAACATAACAAGTGTGTCAATCAAACATATATGAAATTTCTGCATTGTTTACTTTCCTGGAATTTACACAGAGTGTAAGTGACAAATGGAAAATCAACCTTTATGACTAATCTTCTAAGCTCACTCGAGGTTTCCCAATTGTATCCATTAACATACGTTTTCAACTGCAAAACAGGTCAAACGACTTGTCCAAAACATTGTTGTGTAGAAGAATAATCTTCAATCTTTAGCATTCTTGAGGTGGCCACTGATATCATTTTATCCTTCTCAAGAACTGATATTGCAGGGTGCAATATTATGCAACAACCAGATTTCACCAAGACTTCTATGAGCCAATCATTTTGTTGTCAGACATTTCAACTATTCCTGCATGTCAGTTGTTATTTCAGTGTCCAGTCTGTGTGACGTACCCTCTGGTTTTCATTAGAACGAGCTGTTCAGTGGATCCTTTGAGAAAGCTCATTAGGAATCCAGCTCCAGATCACATTCATCCAGATCATTGGCTGATCTTTACGTTTTCACCACCACTGTAGACTCCATCAGGGAGGGTTATTCCTGTACGGAATAATTTATTTAATATTTATCTTATTGTGCACTCTATAACAAATGTATTTTTTTAATATTAAAGTCTCATCTTTTGGAAACCTTGCCAAAGTTGTGCGTGCTACAGAGGAACATTCAAAAGACAACAATCTTTAGCACTTTCCTTGAGCTAAATGTGGAATAAAGTGTAAAAAACTCTTTATATGACGACAAGCAGGGACTATGCAGCTACACAGGGTCTACCTCATGCCCAACCCAGCACTTGTCAGTTCTCTCAGCTGGCGTTCAGTGTCATTAACCAAACATTTCTCAAGCTTCAGAGAGCACACAGACATTTGTTGTTAGCGCTGTGTTTGACAGCAGTTTCATTTTGTTTCAAGTATATTGCTACCTTAAGGCTCAAATATACACACACTCACACACTTAATCATATTAATACTGCACACGCATGTCATTGATGAGTGTAAATTGCTTTGTGGTTCATGTCATCCGGGATGAATTACAGTGGTAGGGGTTGCTTACATCAGCTGCCTCAGGCAAAGACTTTTTGGTACATTTATGTGAAAGTGGGTTTGTGTGTGAGTGTGTTTGTGCCTATGTTTTGTTTTACTCGTCTTCTCAGTGTCAGAGTAGCTCTATACGCCTCCAACAACACACCATACACTCCACCATCATAGCAACCAAGCTAAACCCTTACCTCCTCCCATTTAGTCACCACACACCCATCCTATCCCTTACTCACACGTTCACCTCCTCACTCTCTCACCAGAATGCTCCAAATTAGCTCTGACCTTCTCTAATGAAAGGAGAAAACAACACTGTGACTTATTACAGTGGTGGGGCTGTGAGCTCGTGAAATAGCATGCTGTTATTTACCAGCCCCCCAGTGACAATTATGAGGCGCACCCTGGAATGCTTTTCACCGCTATTCCAGCTAGCAGGTGGTCCTTTTAGATACAATAGACACAAATGACAATGAAGTAAACAACTGCTATTCAGCTGCTGATGTAAATGGCACCACCAGTGCACAGACCGATAAAAAACATGGGTGGAGTGGCCTTATGAGCGGATGCTGCCTTTATTTCAGTGCCCTTGCTGATAAGAATTTGTCTTTAAATATATATGAAACAGTTTTAGAGACAGAAATACTTTTATAGAATATGTTGAGAGGACTGAATAGGAAGGACCAGATCATACAGGACTCAGATGTATCAAATGAATTAAATGTATGTGGATCTCTGTGCTGTGATTCCTTTGAGTTTTTTGTATTTAGTTGTCATTGCAAGCAAATTAATAAAAGCGGATTAGTTGATAAACAGAAAGTCATCTAGCAACAGAACATTCTCTGGCTCCAGCTTCTCAAATGTGAGTACTTTTGTCTGTTTTATATGAGTGTAATCAGGAAACTGTAACTTTCCTCAAAATAATACATGAAACAAACATAAACATGTTACAGAAATTAGCCAGAGCCTACAGGTGGATGCTGGGTGGAGTCAAAAGCATCTTCTTCAGCTAAAACATTCGATTCAGTCAATAGTTTTGATTTGATTTGGTTCCTTTGTGGAAATGCTAGGCAACCCCGTTGATTTCACAGCTCTCAGCTGTTTGTTGTGGTGATCAACACATCAAGGCTGACGCTAGTGGAAAAAGATGTGTGAAAACGATGAATTTCTGTTGCTTGTTCATTCTCCTTGGGTCAGTTCATTCATTCGGTGGGTTTGAGATTGAGGGCTTACACTTGTGTTGTTTGCTTTCACCTTCGTTATATTCATACAAAGGGGTCTGTCATCTTGAAGCCATTGTTGTGAACTGACTCGTTGCTCATTCCCAGCCTTGGTACTCTTCTCTGCTCCAACATACTTAACTGCCTCTTCTAGCTAATTCTCAGAGGCCTTTTGACAAGCACTTCCAACACTACTCCTGTGCTTCTGGTCAATACTGAGGAGAGTTTTGATAATTTTAATTGCCCTTTTGACTGCTCTTGATGGTACTCTTCCTTTGAAGAACAAAAGCCCTGCCACTTGAAAACACTGCAGTTAGTCTTACTCACTTGGCTCCTGCAAAATAAAAGCCTCCTTGCTGTTATTTTATTCAAGGTATTTTGTTATATGGCCTACAAGTGAATAAAATGATTCTGAAAGAGATCCCATCTCTTTCAGAACGCTTGACAGCATAAAACTGCGCTCCTTAGACTTACCAAGGCCCTTTCATGAGCAGCAGGTCCACTTTGCAGATCTCACTGCTGCTTTTGCAAGTGTCGACCTTACAGTTTTATAATAAATTGCTTGAAAATGGAGTTGGTGTCAGTGACATTATAAATTCTCTAATTGCAGCAAGTTGTTCTAAGTAGTCATAAGTATACAGAAAACCCCAGCAGACATTATGGGTTTCATTTAGCCACAATTATTTATTTACATTGTTTTCTTATTCTGTGTGCCATTGTGGAGCAGTGCTAACTATCTTCTGCAGAGTATAGCGAGAGTAGCTCATGTAAGAACCCTCTTTGTGTTAGTTAAAGTTTCTCTTTGGACAAGATAAATAAATAACATTATCTACATGGTTGATGAGAACGCTACACTTTTTCCACCAAAAATGGTGAACACAGAAATGTTGTACTTTAACGCTAGTATAAACCACAGAAATCAAAAAGACTCCCTGCACTTTCATTTCTTTTATCTTGTTGACAGTCTAGTGTAATTTGTCCTCGAACTGCCTTCTTACTTTCTACTTCCATTTTTAACTTTTTTGTTTCTCGCTTTGCTCCTTTAGATTTTTACCACTGATTTGACCTGTTTATTTGGCCTAACAACTACAATAATTTCATATATATATATATATATATATATTCATATATAAACAAAAAGGTCTACCACAATCCCTTGCCAGATCCTGTTTCATGTTCGGGAAGCCACAAAGCTGCTTTGTTTAATCCAACTAACGCATTTTCTCTTCTAATGTTCTTTTGCACATGCAGTTTCCACACCTGTTACTGTGTGTTTCACTCTGGAGATACTGTATTGTTCATGCAGATGTTCTGTTGTGCAGAATACCTCACAGCAAATTGCAAACACAGAAGAGCTTTTAAATAAAACATTTTGTCAACCTAAAAATACATCTCTCAATTGTATATTTTAAATGAGTTTGGTTATTTTAAATGAGTAGACTTCGGGGGTAGTTGCACTGCATGGACTGAAAATAGGAAGTCAAAAGATTGTCTATTACTATGGCATCCACATTGAGTATTTTCCCTCTGGCAATATCTATCTCTATCAAAGGCAGTATTGTCCATCTGAATTGCTTCCAAACGGTTACAGGGGACAGTATGAAGGGAAATTTCCTCACTACTCAACTTTATGGAGGTGATATAGACATTTCAGTGAATGTAATGCCATGCCATGGCACCATGACTATGACCTCTTGAACCATACCTCAGGGAATTTTTAAATTTGTTTTTTTATTGATAATGTCTCATTCCCAGGGGTTGGGGAGAAACCTCACTGACCTCTTGGATAATAGCCAGCCCTGCAGTGATTGAGCAAAGAGAATATGCCAGAGAGCAGACAAAATGAGTACATTTCACCCACACTTTTTTTTTATCTCCCTTATCTCTAATTTAAATCGCCCACCAGCTGAAAATACACTGGTATTTTCTGACCTCCAGAGCACACACTACTACACAGTGAAGAACCCCCAAGAACTGCTGACATGCCAGTCTAAAAAACTAGAGCAGACACCCATACACATAAAGAACTAAACACCCAAAGGTAAAGGAGGGGAAAAGATCTTACATTCCAGGCTGCGTAGGTGTGCATTTGTATTAATTATGTGAGAATCAGAATCCAGTGCAAAGCCATGTACATTTCCTGACACTCTCAAAAAGACTTAAATGATACTGATCATGTGCAGAGCCCTATACATAATGAGACAAGAACAGATTTCACAAAGGTGTTGAAATGTTCATAGGATCTGGCAAAAACAGAACGCCACATGCTTTGATTACACTCAGCCATGTTTTCTGTCATATAAAGTTCTTCAAAGTTCTGCAATGTATTTTATGTAAATAATTGCTTATTATAATCACATGTACTTCCAAAGGGAAAAAAGGGAATGGAGTATTTGCAGCCTTTAATAGTGAAAAGAGACCAGACGTTTCATCACTACTGTGTCTTTTTGTCCCTTTACTGTCCTTGTTCTGAGAAGTGACTGATTCAGCTGCATACTGCTGGAAGATGCGACTCCTTTTCATCTTATCACATGTTTTGAGTTGTTTCCCTGAAGCTATATTTGTTTCTTTCCTTCATCAACAATTTTTTCTGTCCTGTTTGCAAAGCACGGCTAATGAAATCAAGGATTATATTTTCTTTATTATACATACAATAGTTTGATCCACAATTAATAAAACTGATTCAATTGGTTTAGTTAAATAATGTAAACAAACCTTTTTATAAATTGTTGAGTGTATAAATAGCCAATAGAGCCAACTAATCAGCATGCTTTTTGATCAGTCGCTAACAGGAGAAAAAGTTCACAGTTTATTTTTTTCATTTATATAGCACCAAATCATAACAGAAGTTAGGGTCTAGACTGTACTCTTTATAGTATTATTTATAGAGACACTAGGTGACAGTGGCAAGGAAAAGCTCCCTTTTAACAGGCAGAAACCTTGAGCAGAACCAGTCTATGGGTGGAAGGCCATCCGCCTCAACGAAAGACCTATTTGTACCATCGACTCATGTCTCATAACTGTCTGCTGAGCTGTTTATAAGTCTTAAGTCTTTTGGACTCATCAGTCTGATGAGAACATTCAAAACTAAGGTGCCACTGTGCAAAAGGCCCCATGAAGAGTTCATGTAGTTTTGTAGTGTTTCTTTACATTTGATCTTAATATGTCACTACTGGGTAACATTAAAACCAGGGTCAGTGCTGATGTTGAATGTGCCAACATTTCAGCAAAAGCTATAAATACTATGCAATGTATTGGATGACGTATCAGACCTAAAACTGCTTTTTACTCTGCTGCCAGCAATTGATTTGATGCTATGGTGGGCCTTAATGCAAAGATTGTTTTGTTAGAAGTTATATGTTTGGACAAATGTGAGATAAATGACAAACACACAGCTATATCACAAGTTATCAACAACACAAAAAAGTGATCAGCGACTGAATTATAGGCTTCCATATGCTGATTTATTTATATGATGCCACTACCTCATATGTATACCGCATAAAGTGTCAGCTGTCTGAATAGGGACATTTTTCGGACTCTGAGATTAATTAGTATCCAGCAGCGTATGATCACCACACAGCAATATATTATCTCTGGCTGGTCTACTGGAGCACTCACTGGAATGCTAGCAGTGACATCCATCTGCCTGTCTGCTTGTTTTCAATCTCTTCAGGCAGTAAGAGACAGTCAGGGAAGTGACAGCTCTCCCAGCATGGTGGTTCAGCCTCGTACAGCAGGAGCGACAGTGTGGAAGGAGCACCTATCAATCCCAGAATTCATCTGTCATGACATTTGCATCCAGTGTCAGGTTGTGATTTGAAAACTTCCAGCATACAAAAGTTTATTTTTTACTTCACCTCGCATTAATGAGTCAAATTTAAGCAATATCTAATGGCTTTACCATTCTTGTATTCATGCTTTCTTTACATTATGCAAATTTGTAAGATCGCACCTTTTCCTCTTGCTACATTGCAGAGCTATTTTGCACTGCAGCAGCCAATTAGCATGCCCTTAACTCAAATGTAGCTGGGATGCTAAGTGACATGGGTGAATCTTATAGATATGCTATGGAGGCTGCCCATATCGCCCAGCAGTCTTGACACATCGCTTCCAAATTGACAGGTGAGCTTCTGTCACAGAATCGGAGTAATGATGCGCTGCATTATAAGGCTGGAGTGGCCAACCACACACACCAGCAGCGATGGTTTTTCGTGATTAGTGAGTGGACTCATATGACTCATAATCTTTGAGCATTTTATTCACTGTACAACCGAAGACGTTTACACTACATCACCGGCAGTCCTCAGGGTTAGCGGCCTGTATTAACAGTTCTGTTTGACATCTTCCATCATGTACTTCATGTTAGTGCCAGTGCCATCTAACTGGAGTTGGACCTGAATTCCAATCAACCGTATCTATTAAACAAATTATGTCACATTTATAATGGTTATTTTTTTCAAGCTTGGGTACGATTTGCACTTTTAATAGATTTCTTTCATGCAAAATGCTGGACAACTTAAACATTTTTTAAAAGTCCTTCAATCATTCGATCATCATCAATCGTCATTGTTTTGCCATATCCCAAAAATACAGGAAATCCCATACGGCTGTTGACAGCAGCAGATTCTTCCACTAAGTAGAGAACAGGCATAATCTTTAATAATCATTTTAAGTACAGACCAGATGCACATGCACTAATTTATCTTTTCCTGCTGTTTATGTTTCTTGACACTGATCAGATATCTGCAGGCAGCCGGCTAGCTAGCATTAGCTACCTGGCAAGATGGGACAGACTAAACAAAGTCATCTCCTGTGGCTTCATCTTGCAACCAGAGATGATAACTTGCCAAGAAACACAAACAGAGGGCGCAGACCTGTGTGTCTGTTTTTCATTCTGTCTCTCTTGAATTGCGACTGCTAAATTCGCTTTAGCAAGATATCCCCAAGCTGGGGCTGCGTAGGCGAGGGAATATTTAATGAACTTTTTACTTTGTAAGACTACATTTACATACACTTCACAGGTTTTAATGGTGGTCTAGTGCACTTGGCATCAATTTGTTATAAAAAGCTTGCAGCAGTCTAAAATCCAATCTATTCAAAACTTACGTGAGCTTTATTTTCTTGTATATTATACTGCATGCACACAGAAACACACAAGTTATATGTGCATGAACACACACATTTGCTAAAGTCTAAAAAACATTTACATGCTCACACACACACATCAAATAACAACTGCTGGCTGACTTGCGTGCAACTGCAGATCACCCTACACACAAATGCTCCCTCCTCATACACACACACCAACACACACAAAATTCTCATGCACACAAATACATCTAATTGATATTCAAAGTATGTACTGCAGTGAAACATTGGGCTTGAGCTAATCAAATGGCAATGATTTTCCCAGCAAAACTAATTATAAATTCTTCAACTCCAGTCATTCAATAATACAGCCATTAAATCATAATAGCAGAGTCTTATTGATATTTTCCTCACATAAGGAGCAACATGTTATCGTGTACGAGATGAACCTTTGAAGCTGGTCTTTGAGGATGGACTTCAAAGAAGGGATATGGGGCTAAATGATGAAGGTGGTGAGTTGGGAAGAGTACTCCAGCGAGGCAAAAACTGTGAGATACTGATGCAAACAAGCATCCAACTTCTAAACATTCATGTACCACATAAATACATAATGCACGCGAAACACTATGCTCATCTTTAAGCCAAATATTGTACTTGTCATATATTAAATCACAACAATCAAAAAAATGACGTCCAAAAATTCTTAGTGATGTAAACCAGCTGCTATGAATTGTTGCACAGTAGGAGCAACGTGCAGCTGAAATGTGTCTTGAATTGACAGGCTAAAGTTTGATTTGTCATAAAATATAAAGAAGTAGAATTATATTATCATCCAAAAACTATGAAAAACATATAAAAGAATGAAAGGACAAAAGAAGAATTTAAAGGGCAGCATACTATATACCCGGCTGCGCAGACACACTGCTAGTGTGTATACATGTGTTGTCACTACAGGAAGTGTTGGATATTTGTATACAGACAGACTTTTGTGTACAATTAAGAATCAGAAAGTGAATTTGTTTTTCACAACTAAAGCTCAGGGTAATAAGATAACATGTATGAAACTGTTCAAAATCTGCAGCCAGAGGTCTGTGTAGATTAGTCTCCTTCATTCAGGTGATGCAACATCAGGCCAAAATGAAGATAACCAGTGGACTGCATTCAGAGAGATGAAGACACTCTTTTAGGGAGGCTTTACTAGAACTAATGACAGATAGACATTTTCTTAGACACTTAATCCTCTCTGGGTCATTCAGATCAGAGTTGTTTGTGTTAGATGCCAGTCCTGATGACTCCACATCAGAGTAACAGGAATCCAAGTGTGAAATGCTGTGAAATCACGTAGCAAGTGTCAGGATGGAAATGTAAAGTAGACTATAAGATCCGGTTATAGAAGGCAATAGAGTTGATGTGCTTCCTGTATATTTGTGTTTTAGCATTACTGTATGCAGCTGACCATTGTTCAATTATGGCTTCTTGGGTTTGTTATAGCCTCTTTTACACTTTGTTCAACACACCCATTCTCTCTGCATACATTAAAATGAAATGACAAGGAACAAGCAGTGGAGACAGTGAGCAAATGCTTCAGGATCAAACTATACACAGACAACGCAGCTCAGCCCAGAACAAATGTGGTCTCTGCTAGATGACTCTGAACACCACAGACTGTACTTCATATACAGAGGTTATTTCTCTAGGTGAAAAATGTGCTTACTGCTTACTGTTGCTTACGAGTGCCCTCCATAGTATTGAGTATTGTATTAATTTTGGCTTTTATTCTGCTATTATTCTGTGTTTTTTTTTTTATGATGTCAGATGTCAGCTCTCTGTCACTGTTTTGGTGTGGAGAGGAGGGATTTGAGGGGAGGGGCATGGAGAGCCTGATTGACATATAATCTGCATACTAAGGAAAGAACGTCTCTCTTCACTGTTCCTAAACCAGCCGTCCTCTCCTTCACATAGAAGCCTCCGGCATCACCGCAAACCTACAGCAATGTCCTCCACAAGTTCACCGGGAACTCTTGAAAAGCAAGTCTGCTTCTCTCTGCAGTGGCTTGCTCATAAAAAAACAACAACAAAAAACATAAGAGCGACATGAAGAAAAAATCTAAACATTGTCATTGAAAGACGTTGATGTTTTGTTTTGAAAGCCACATTTTCTTTTCAATGCCAAATGTAACCATCACTGTTCTGGCTCCATACCATGGTAGCCAATTTATAGATGAAGTTGAAGAAAAGGTAATTGATATATAAAAGAGATGGACTGGTAACGTGAATCAGCTGCTTACATTGCTATCCCAACACCCCTTCCCAGTTGGTTTCACACTAATTCACACCCTACAGACATCTTGCCAGGGACTCCCTGAGAAACCACAGAGACCTGTGTGGCAAGACTGCTGCACTGGGGTAGTTTCATGCAGGCCAAGAGGTGAATTGAAAAATGGAATATTGAAAGACTGTTGACTGGTTCCAAAACAAACATATGGTATGTTTCCCAATGGGATGAATGAGAAGATTTCTTTAGCTTGTTTCTTGTGAAGTGAATATCATTGGTGTTGTGTTTCTTTGTTTTGTTTGTTTATGTTTTAGTATCCTACATTATGAGACTCGGTGCCTGGAAAGGTTGTGGCTCCCCCTGTGGGCATGCACTTGTTGTTCTGCTGGTTGTGGTCACCTATAATTAACTCACCCTCTGTGTATTGATTGTGAATTTGCCAGGTAACACCCTGAAGAAGGACGCCTTGTCCAAAACGTTCATGTGGAAATATTAAAATAGTAATATTGGAGCACTGTGCTATTTCTTCTTTTACATGTCCTATGTTTAACAACCATCTCACATGCAGATGACGTCAAATTAAGATTATTTAAAAACATCATTACCTACAGATTTCAGCTTTAAGTTAAGTGATACTGTACTAACCCCCTTGGGGACATTCACCCTTTGCATTTGTATATTAAATATTTAGGAGCAGTGGGTGCAGCCACACTGCAGATACTTATCTACTGAGCTATTTTGATCATATCATGAAGATCACGATGTAGAAGAGCTCACTTCCTGTTTTTTAATGATCTTACTGTTGTTGTTTCTGCGTAGTTGGACGCACCTTCATTGCTTGACCCTCTAAAAACAAGCACTGGAATATGTAGCAATCATCTCTTCTGATCCATTGCTTATTTCCTGCTGATGTTTGGAGCTTGCAATCAATGCACATACAAGTCTCCCTAATGCTATCAAAACCATTTAAATTGGTCTCAAGCAGATATGGATCATAAAACATGTTCTTAGTGGTTTCAATTGGTTTTTATTCTTCACTATTACTGGTTTCTATCTCTCCTTCTTCTCCCCTCACTCCCCTCCTTGTGAGTGTTTGTGCTCACATCTTGTATGCATTTATTCCCGCATATGTTACATCCAAGTGTTTGCAGTGCAATGTGTGTACTCGATTCCATCTTTGTACATTTGGCATGTTTGCACGTTTGTGTAATTTCGGAGTCAGTGCTCCCCCTGGGCCTAGTTTGCACCTCACACTCTCAAGGCTTCTTGCCACTCACCTGCTTTTCACACATTTTTGTTTTGGCCTTGTGTACCTGTGATGTCTGTTGCTGTAACTTGTACGTGACGTCACCGTAATCTACTGCCAAAAGTGTACAGATACGAGGAGCAAAAAGCAAGTTGCGGCTGGAATAAATACAATGCAGAGTTGGAGTATCACAGACAGGCCTGCAGGGTTTTACTCAGAGCACCTGCACTGTATCATTGTATAGTATAAGCTGTCACAGTAGCTAGACTTGGAGAGAACTGTGCAAGCAAAGGCAAAGTAAAAAAAAGATATATCAATCTGGTAATCCACCTCTTGAGTGTTGATTGCATGAATACAATTGGAAGTCGAGGCTCCAGTGCCATCTGTACTGCAGCACACTAAGAAAATAATCTATTTAATTTCCCTGGTGACCGCTGGTGATATCATTTATCTTATCCAGGGAGACTTCCAAAGTAGATAAATGCACTTCTTAGAATGAGATAAATCTACCTTACCATATGTGCCCTGCAGTGCTGCCTTATGGGAAAGAGAGGGGATTCCGTGTTTGTGTTTCTGTCAGCTGTTTAACAGATGCCAAACGTTGCCCAGACAAATTTCAGTGTTGAGAGTGTGGCAAGCAGGTGTGCAGAAGTCTTTCTTTTACACTGAGGAAAAGGCAGACAGGCCAAAACGTGCTATGTTTAAAAGAACATCACTTCAAGTTAATGTTTTACAGATTTATGTCTGTTCTTGAGGGGTAATAGCCATATATGTAGTCTATCTACATGATGCAAATAAAGCATTGTAGAGTTAACATAACTTGCAATTCCCTGCATGTGTGCTTGTGCAAATTTGTTTGCATGTGCATTTGTGTGATTCAGCAGCACAGATAGTCGAGCAGCGACCCTGCCCAATACTGTGTGCACACCCCCTGGTGTTTCTCATGCATAGAGTTGGCATTTTAATTCATGCTTGCGTGACTGTACTAAGGGCTCTGCCTGTCGTTTATTTTCTCTGTCTTCCGCTCCTCCTATTCTCCCTCCCTTTCCAGAACTCTCTACTTTTATTCCTCCCCTTTTCCCTTCTCTGCAGGGCTGTCAGTGCTCCTCACCTGGATATCCTATTTCCTCCTCGTCCCTGAGGACTCGCATCACGCCTGGGGCTAACATCCACTGGTAAAAAAATTTTCCTGGACTTGAACCTTTGTGACCGCTCACCCCTGGGGACTTCGACATACTGTATGACCAATCAAGAGCCTCATTGGTCACGGATGGCCACAGATGCTCATGACAGTTCTAGCCTATAAACTGTAGCAGAATATGAGCCTATACATTATTCATTGAGTTAAGTCACATGGCCTTGAGCGATGTTGCTGAGAAAGTTAAGCGTGGAAAGCCGCCTGCCAGCAGGAGGTTTGTGTGCAGCTGCCAACACAACAGATTGCTTGTTGTAAGATTTGATCCAGGAGCTGGTTGAACTTGACGTGAGTCATGGAAAAGTGAATAGCGGTGTGCGCTGAGTTTGAGCTTGATGTACCTAAAATGAGAAGTGCTTTTTAAAAATGGCTGCTCTAAGGGATCTTTGGTTAGGTCTCCAGGTGTGTGTCTGTGTAAGCAAAGGTAGAATCTGCTGTCACACACATATAAGTGTCATCTATCTTCTATTTTTTTACATTTATTTTGGTATTATGTTGCATTTTATTTGTCTGCACATCCCACACCTTCCAACCCACAGTCCAACACATGCACATAAACACACTGTATATATTTATATATACACTAAACTATAACTGTGCTGTGAACCAAAGTGTATTATCAATACAGCGTGAAACATGGGAAAGAAAATGAAATGAACAGAAAAACACGTGCAAGATGTGGAAATGAGGGGTTGAATGGTGAATAAGGAGTGGACAGGGAGCTCCAGCAAGGACGCCATGTTTTTGAACATCTCCCAAACCAGTGGGCAGAAGGACTGGGGTGAGAAGGGGAAGAAATTATTAAAATGTGCCACGGCCACAAAGCGCTCTTGGAGTAATTAAGTCGACAGCAGTTTGGCTCCAGCAGCTCCATTTTGAGTGCGTAATGTATTTCAATAATGACAGTGCGTGGCGGCAAACTGGCTTGTCGTCACGCTCCCTCTCCAAGCTAATCCTGTTACTGCTGACCACTCTGACGGGGCGTGAGTCCAGCCCTGCTGCATGCCTGCCTGCCACTTTTCTGGGGAAGGAGGGATGAGGGAGGAGATGGACAGAGAGAGAAAGAAACAGAAAGAGCAGCCTGGTTGTTTTCCTGTGTAGTTTCTCACTTGTTTGCTTCTGTGTGTGCATAGACACTTGCGTACATGCAGTGTTGGTTGTCATTTTGTGTGTGTGTGTGGGATTTCAAGTGCTTGCCTGTGTGTTTCTTTGCCAGCCTGGACGTCGGTGCATATCTACCGTAAATGTTTATTCAGTCCGCAATGAATACATTCCAGCCGCTTGCTGCTTACAGAGCGGGTTTTCAGCATCATCTCGGGCTCTGAGCCCATCCACTCTGCTCCAGCCACAATGGCTAATCCTGACACAGGCAGCAGTGGCGAGCAATCAGCACTCACAGCCCAGAACATAATGGAAGCCTGCCTGCCTGCCTGTCTGGCTGGCTGGATGTCTGTGTGGATGACTGGCAGCGCGACTGCTCATCTAGATGCTTGCCTTTTGTGCCTCTGTGGCTGTTTTGATGGCTGGGTAGACAGTATGTTGGGCCGCTGGTTATGTAAAGTGTATCTGTCTGTAAAGGAGAAGTAAGGCACACCAAAAACTGCAGTGAGCTGCTGATCACAGAAACTAGGAAAAAGAGAAAAACTGGAAATATCATCTGATAAACACTTGTTTAATACTTTAGTGATAACTGGTCACTGGCACAGGTGTAAATAATAAAATGAATGGTGAGCAGGCATGTTTCCAGACACTTTTATGCCTTACTAGGACAATAGAAGGGAGCCGCTGCTAATGTTATTAGTCACACAACTCAAAATGTCTGCTGTGAAGGCAGAAAAAGGCCTATTATTAGGTCAATTAAGCACGGCCTCTTTGTTTTTATATTATTGACAAAATATGTTTGCCGTTCTTCTCTGTTGCCATTTTGGTGACTGACATTTTATTTAACTTGAATGTTTCTTCTAGGAGATTTTTAAAACAGAAAGTAACCTCTATACCCAAGGCATATTGTTCACTGTCAGTTTGTGGACAGGCAATTTTACCTCTCGAAGCCAAATACATTCTCTGTGTGTAACCAACCTCCCATAACCCTTTTTTAAATTTCAAATAGAAGCGCCCCAGTAATATTGCTTATGACTGTGTTTATGTTGCTGTGTTTTCCTCTAAAACACAGCAAAATACATTTTACCAGAAAGCTGAGCTGTATTACAGTAGATGTGTTTTTCCTGCAATACCTTTTAAATCTTGGATCACAGCAAATAGTCTTTAATGGGAGGAAATAGGTCTGTCCCTGGGGCTTGTTACACAGAGGCAGCCCCAGTGCCTCAGACCTCTCTCTTTCTTGCTCATTCACTCACTCTCATTTTCCCCTCCTCTTTTGTCTCTCTCTATTACAATGCTGTTTGATGCTTACACTCCGCTACAGTTTGTGAGCATGCACCATTGTGCACGTTCAAGCTTTCCCATAATGAGGCCAGAGGTTGTGGGGTGGCGGGCAGGGCGTGGTGGGTATAAATGGAAAGATGTGAGATATTCCGGAAGAGGCAGATGAAAGTCAAGAGAGGCGGATGAGTTGGCAAGAGCAATAGCAGTGTGAGGGGGGGAGAAGAGATTTGCTGCATGTCCAAGGTCTGCTGTCACAGCTTGACAACAGGCTAAGGCAGTAGCTATTGTGTTAACACAAACTTAGAGTTCAAAGGTCACTAAATCCTATTTACCTTTTCCATCCAGAATGTGACGTGTGGGGTAAGGTTTCCACTGCATCACCTGGGACATCCACATTCTCAGGGAATGAAGGCGGTTGTGTCACTTCACACGTAAGGCCACAGAACAACACAGCAAAGGGACAGAAGCCTTCTTACCAGAGCCACAAACAAAGATAAAGCCCTTTCATGCCAAAGATCTCTATTCCTGTCTTTCTTCGCTCAGAGTTGTGTGAAAAGATACTTTGCATAATCCAGTCGCAGCCGTAAGCAGCGAGCTGTAGGGAGATAGAGCCAGAGTAAACAGGATTCCTTCCAGCTGCTGCTTTCACCTGCTGGAGTTGGACTGCAAAACCAAGGCCACATTCGCAGAGCTAAAGGCTTTTCATGAGCAGGACCACGCTCAGCAATGAATTAAACATGACTTGATGAATAGCATTTGACTGTGCAAGGGCTGCAAAATATTTATGAGGGGGAGAATTGCGATCATCACACTTTTTTGGTGAACTTTTAGAACTTTAAATCAGTTGGTGGATGGGACAGCTACTGATTCCTGTCTTACAATGTGTGAACCAGCATTATGTAAATATCTCTCATGACTTGCATTCACTATTTGTTATTTATGTTTTTGTTAATTCATTTATATATTATGAAATTGCTCTGTAAATGTCTTATCCTATGTTGGCTACTCTGGGAACTTCTCAACATTGGCTCGTCTATTCGTCATAGCAAGCTCGCTTTGATTATTTATTATGCTATATAAGCATTCACTGATTTTCACTTCTTTTCTAGAACTCAGCTTCATTTATTTACACCATAGCAAGCTCTTTCTTCTTCTCCAGTTGACCACAGCTCTCAAATATACCAATTTCCAACAACAGGCCATCAACAGCACCCAGAGGGCTTTATCATGCAATATTGACGATTTCCATTAGTGCTGAATTGTTTAGGGGGAACTGTGAAGAGGGTTTGTGCATCAGGCAACAGACATGAACCATCATCATCACAGAAAGGAAAGACGAGGAGCCCGAGAGGAGATGGGGTAGACCACAATGGAAGGGGATAAAGGAAACAGAGAAAATAGATCAAAATTGACTAAAACAGAATACAATATAACGGTACATGAGAATATTAAAATGTGTTGCTCTCGCTTCATGTTTCTTGTCGGGTCTAAAGCGAGACAATTTCTTGTGAGCGTGTCAGCGAGGGTAATTCCTGCACAGTGGGGAACTCGACTCATCTTCTGCTCGTTTGACTGGCACACAAAGATTCAAACAAACAGACGTATTTGATCTACGCTCACTAACAGCCTAGTGGTTACTGTATATTTCTGTCTCTGTTGACGCCTTCGGTGGCTAAGTTATTATTCGACTGCTCTATGTTATTTTTCAGTTCGAACAAACAACTTATTTAGCCAAACAAATTTAAAGCAGCATTCATTGATTTTTGTTTCCACTTGGGTGCAGTGAACAAGCACATTAACATACTATCACCTTAATAAGTTGATATGGCTAACTCGCCAGCCATATCCAGCAGACATAGAGCAAATTAGCTTTTATTTTTCTGTCCACTTAAAGAATGTAAGTCCAACATTCACTCACCTTTTGGCTCTGTTTTGGTTTCCACTAACTGAGGAATTGAGCTGCTAAATGCTCACTACTAGCTAGCTGCTAACTTCTCAGTTTGTATGGACTTTCTCCGCTTTCCTCCGGCGGACTTCAAAACAGCCTCTCTCGTTAACTGACGGCATGTTGCCAA
>JAVQJL010027802.1:0-20811 GCA_036024295.1 Nannoperca obscura
TGGTTTTGTTTTCAATAAACTCTAATTACCATATACGGTCGCTGTTGAGTCGTACTTTGGCGGCCGTCCTGTGTTGGCCTCCCCCCCTGACATCCCCGTCATCTTTCGGAGGCGTAACAATAACATTTAAGTGGTACATTACAACTCTGTTTACCAGTTGTCTGTCAGTTACACTGACAAAACTGCTGAGGTAAGTGCTAGCTACCTGAGATTGATATTATGTGATTACTCAAATCATTTCTGTAGAAAAAGTTGTGCCACTCTGAAGACCAAAATGATACCTCCGAATCCTTATTTTTCAAACATCAAAAATGTTAGAGTGGTGTTTTGTCTTCTACAAAACCACCTTTAACCAAATGTACACTGTATGCAGAGAGGATACCCAGGCAACAGCAAAAATGCATTTCTTGTTGTTTAATGAACTCACATAACTAATTAAGTTAATTAAGTACAGTTAAGTAATGGCAACTTTTATTATGGACAGTGAAATCAGCAGTCAGCAGCTTAAACCTTCACTTGCTACAGCTTGTTAAGACGCTGTTAATTAGGCCTATGCAAGCTATAATTAAAAGCAATCTTCAATACTAAAATATACTCATTCAGATCAAAATATAAATATATATATATATATATATATATATATAAAAAAATAATAAAAAAATTCAGCTGTACTATTAGTAGTAGCATTGTAAGTTAATAGCTGAGATATGGAAATGTGGCAACATTGCTATCAAGAAGTCTGACAGAGCAAGAAACACAAGCAGTCACACCATCGTAAATTACCCCAGGTTAGCCAAACATGTCAACATTTCAGGTGCACTCACTTTTGGTTTCAACTCCAATTAAAGTGGTTTAGATAATCCAATGTTTCTTGCTCTGTTGGACTTCTTTAGACTCAAATTAGTAATTCAAATTACTAGTCAGCGGTATCCACTACAGTCTCCTTTACCCTTGCCCCCCAATGCACCCCAAACTCACATCCCTGAGACTCAGTTGTTTCAAAAAATGTGGCTCTCACTGAGTCTTAGTCTGGGCATATCAACCCAGGAGACAAGACACCTATTACTGCCAGGTTTCCAGCTCCATCTTGTAGGTTACAGTCTGAAGAAGGAATATTCCAACACTCTGAGGATAATAAAAGTATTCCCTGCATCTGGAATAATAGTTGTATACAAACACAGATATTGGTTGATAATGTCGATAATGAAATGTGTCATTTAAATCATTGGCGCTAGTGAATAGAGCAATAAGAAACAGAAACTTGTGCATGGTGTGTTTTTCTAGAACAGACGCTTGAGTACACCCAGAGCATGGAGGTGTGCTGAAGGTTGCATGAGTATGTCCTTGGACTTCTAGGAGATTGGTGTGTATTTGGTTAGCTAGCCACCTGGATCCTTCGTCAGACATTAGCGAGCTAACTGCCTATTATTTAAACAAGGGACACATATGTCCGACTTTGAGTACAAAGGTGAAAGTGTGGTGTTACAAGACCAAACGATAGATGTAAAAAATGAGACGGCAAAGACAGCAGAAAAAGTGAAATGGGCAAAGGTTTAATGAAAAGTATGCAGCTAGTGATAGAACATCTAGATTAGATGGGTAAACATCTCACTAAATAAAATTTCTCAGGAAATCCCTCCAACTTTAAATTATTTATTGCAGTTTAAAGGCAAAAGAAAACTTATTCCTCCCATGCTACTACTGCATTTAATGCTTATTTAAGCAAACAGTGTCACATTGTTTTTAACAGCAATGCACAACACGGGTGCCTGCAGAGGGAGATAATATTACAAACTCCAGTTTTGAATTACTAAGTTGAGGACAAACATTCAGGTGGTGGAGTTGCACATGACAAGTAAGATTTGGGTAATTACCAAAGCTCCAACAACACACAATCCAACTTGCTGGAAACATGAGTTGTCAATCTACTGCAACACAAGACTGTGATAAACAAAACAATTTGCATTTTTCATTTCACACCTTGCTTTTTTTCTCCTTTCATTTGCACTACAATGGCAACATGCAGTAGGCAAGTTCTAACAAGCTGTATTAGCCATTGCACTGCAATATATCAAATTACTCTCATGGGAGTGTGGATGAAAAACAAAATTTTGTTCTGGCAGAAAGCTAACATTTCAATTTTTTTATGCATTTATGGAATGCAGCATTAGCCAATGTGCCACTAAAGCATAAAACTCACTTTTTACTTTGGGAACACTTGAACAATACAGTATGTTCAGGGGCCATTAAAATGTTAAAATCTTGCTCGTAGCGGCTGAGGCTGTACTGCAAACAAAATGCTATAACATCAGCATGCTAAAATGCTCACAATAACGATACTAACATGTTTATGTTTAACATGTATAATGTTTATTATGTTCATCTTAGTTTAGTGTTTTACAATGCTAACAATTGCTAATTAGTTATAAAAACAAAGTACAGCTTAGACTGATGGCAATGTTATTAATTTTAGTATTTGGTCAAAAACTAAAGTATTGGAAAACAAATTTGTCCTGATAACGGCACTAGATGAAAAGATTGACTGAATAAATAAATTAATTAATTAATCCTGAATCATTGGGATTCAGGAAGCATTTGTACCAAATTTCATGGCAAAAAAGAGAGAAAAATTCAGTAGACTTCATCCTTTGTACAGACCACAATAAAAAATTTCATGACAATCCATCGAGCTGTTGTTGAGATATTTTAGTCGGCCGACTGACTAATATTGTCATTAACCTGTAATGGATTATGATGTGAAATAAAATGTCTACACAAATAAAAAAAAAAAACAGGGTCAGCATCAGAATGAACATGTTTTTTTTTTTGTAAAGCCCACTGGCACATTGTATGTAATATTACATGAACTGGCAAATAAGTCAAGCCAAGTCCAGTTCATGTAATATTACATACAATGTGCCAGTGGGCTTTACAAATCACACATCAGTGGTCCCTGACACAGCTCAAGCTCTCTAAGAAAACAAGAAAAAAAGAAGCACTGAAAGAAGAAGGTGTTCTATCTGGCAAACACAATGGCACACAATTGTGTAATATACTGTCATTTTCATTCGGTAATCATAGGAGCAAAGGTTGCTGAAGTCGAGGCTATGTAACAATGCTGCTCCTAGGCCTCTGCTGCTTTTGTGCATGGAGATTATGAGTCGGTGTGAAAATGGATGTTTCTGTGTCTAAGAGCCACATTCCCTAAAAGCCCAGTATTACGGCCCTGAACTCCCCCAAATGGTTGGGCTCTTTATCCATGCTAAAGTCCTGTGACTTTGATCTGCTAGCCTTCATTTAAGGCAAGGTTTACTCTAAGTCTATTTGAAGCTCAAGGCCTTCACAGCTCAGCCTGTCGAGCCTTTCACACTAGTGGCCTCCACATTTTCTTCATGTTACTGCCCCATTAGAAAAGCTCGGCTTAATTGCAGTGGCACTATCTGGCACATACAGGGGGACTGTGTTGCTGCAGTCAGCAGTCCACAAGGCTAATCGTCACTTCCCTGTTGGTGCTTTAACACTGTAGAAGAGAGACTTCCTGTGGAGACACCTTTAACAACCTCTTG
Organism: Nannoperca obscura; assembly: GCA_036024295.1. Classification (NCBI taxonomy): domain Eukaryota; kingdom Metazoa; phylum Chordata; class Actinopteri; order Centrarchiformes; family Percichthyidae; genus Nannoperca; species Nannoperca obscura. The sequence goes on from JAVQJL010027802.1 coordinate 3,567, forward strand.
TCAATTTAATTGATAGCAAAATTTTCACTGGTGATCATTAACAACTTAGAGCACTTCTGACTGCAGGTGGTTCTGTGTTTAGAGATTTCAACTCGTTTATCATCCAATGATCCTTTCTTCTTACCTTAATTAATGATAATGAATTCAGGATTTTCTCCAAATGTGATATCAGTTAATGGTGCCAAAATAACAGCAGTTCTACAAATAGTCTTAATAGAAAGGAGGAGAAAAAACATCTTTATTTTTATAATAATAACGTCTTTAACTTTTCAGAACAGGCCTCCAATGAAGTGGGCAATGCACTGCAAAAATAACCTAAACAAAACTTTAATGATGACAGGTTTAGAATATTTACCATTTGTAGCATCTACAAGGCCAAGAATGTATCTCCATGTTCAATAACATTGATATTGTTTGATTCTACAAAACAGTACACAAGAGCATCAACTGCGCATGTGCTAAAATAGCAAACTGGATGCTTGTTTTGTGCACTTTGTATGTTCTGTATCCTTGGTCCTATTCTCATTAACAGGTGTACACACTGTTTTTTTTTTACTTTTCTATGTTGTTCAGCCAAATAAAACAAACAAAGGAGCGTCTCTTCTTGCTGGCAGTTTGTCATGTTTTCTAGTGCATGTGTATTTGCGCACGCAGATCCCAAATTGTAGTATGTATAAAAGCGCGTGCACGTCTACTGTCCACTTCCAAGTCCGCAGTTGTCTGTGTCTGTACTAAAGTATGATCAATCCTTTAGGTTGATGTCTGATTCAGACTGACAATGCTAATATGCTGATACAATACAACATTTGTTACTTGATGATACACTAAAACACAAAGTACAGCTAAGGTTGATGGGAATGGCATTAGTTTACAAGCAATGATAATGATGGCGCTACATGAAAAGTCAGAGGATCACTGAAGTTATTAAAAACCATCCCGAGCAAGACATAATTGTGTGTGACAAATTTCATGGCAAACCATCCAATAATTTCTTCACCCAAAACTACAACCTCACAGTGGCACTACAGGCAAAGTTACAGTATCAATGTCATTAGAATACACTGTTTGGAAGCCTTGGGTATCTTTACCAAATTGTGTGGCAATCCATCCTGTAGATGTTGAGCTATTTCACAGGAAAAGTGAAAACTTTGACCTTCTGGAGCCCATTAATGTTTATATTATATAACATTTAACAGCAGTCCATCCAAATGGTTGTTGTGATATTTGACCAACATTGCCATCCACAGAGCCATGTTGCTAGCATTATGCTTAATTACAATTCTGTTACAGCGCAGATGCTCGTTCAAATTTTGAGAGCTTCTCCCTTGCTCAACAGCTCTTATTGAGAGGGAGCTGAGTTGGACTCTAGCTAAGCGGGTGGCTGGAGGTGGCGAATCAGACTCTTTTGGCGCACACACAGTGACACGCGTTAGTTTGAGGACTTCAGCGCCGTTGTCTGCTTTCACAGCCAGGTGGACACACAGGGTGATGTCCGGTCACACAGGCCATATGCCTCTCCAAGGCATCAAGTGGCTTCAAAGCAACACTGAATGAGCCAGCTGCACATGAGCAGGCCAAGTCCCTCTTTGTGACAGAGTAAAGAGTAAGTGGAAGCAAGGAGACCCATTTGGTTAAAAAATGTTCTCGGATAAAATATACAGTTCCGCTTTACAGTTTGATGTCAACCAGAGTGTTCATCCTATATTCTGATATATACACGGTATATGATGCAGCATGAGTCATGTTTTTACTTTGGATCATAGATGTATGTCTGTTTACAGAACTGTATCTATAATGTGGGTTGGAACCCCCCTCACCTCCATTAGTTCTGATAAAATCTTGATAAAACACACTTAATGAGTGAAAAATGTGGCAATGAGCTGCAGTTATACCTTTTGATTATTTACTTGTCTAGCACTTCTGATGCATAACTTAGCTGTTATTAGTAGTGGGACCTAAATATGTGCCGCAAAATATCTTACTGCACTTAAGTGTTGTTCAAGATCTGCAATGTATTTCAAACCTTTTGCTACACTACATCGAGGGCACATATAAAATATGATAAATTTGATAGTAATTCCTGGTCTTACCAGTAATTTCTGCTGGTAATTTTAAAGAGACATTTTGGGTAAAATAATATCTAATTTACTCAGACACTTACATTTACATACTGACCATTTATATTAAATGGTAATACAGTTAGATTTGGTGGAAAAGGCTCTCCCGGCTTTGAGGGAGCTTTCCAAGCAGACAACACATACATGGACATGAAATCTTGCACTTAAGAAGGAGGTTTGGGTGGTGAAGGGAGCTGCAGTAGCAAACAACATTGGTGTGAGCAGATTAACAGTCAGAAGAGTCAGGTTATACACCTGCATGAAAATTATTGGATGTTACTGGCCACCTGGTAACCCAACGGCTGGTGAATGAGCAGGTGATTGTGAGGCATGAATGAAGCACCAGATGCCAATCAGCTAATTCAAGCACAACTTCAGTGTTCTGCCTAACTAATGCTATGCTCAATTTAAATTACATGTGGATATTAACTTCGTAAGATTTTCAGCCACCCAAAGTAGTCGAAACTGTACACAACTATCATAAAAAATACACAAAGTCTTTGAAAACATCCCAAAAAGGTGAGTGCACTACAAACATCTCCAAAATACCACAAAGGTAATTTTGCATTTCAGAGACAAATGTTGTGACACACAGAGGGCTGATGAGATCACAAGCTAAAGCCTGATCGCATACAGGATTGCAAACAACGCAGCAGGAACTCCAGCTGTCAGGGAAAAAATGTAACTTGTAAACAGACAGACCGACTTGAGCAGTCATAATGGAAACAAAAGTCACCCGGACTTAGAAATAGCTTGTTTATTGGACAGATGCAGCAACTTTTTATTGTCATCTATAATGTGGTGGTTTTAAAGTGGTTTTGACAACAGGGACCCCAAAACAAAATGCACTGCATGTTTAGGCTTACTATGAATAACTTGTTGCCAAAGTGCATGTGAAGAAAAGACTACAAATTATTATTACTCCAGCCTCTCTGCAGCCAGAACACTTTATTTTTGATAATTTGCTGTATTTGGCCTGATTATGTCTTTATTCTTAATGGACCTCACAGCAGATCACCTGGAGGATAACATTCGAGATGTAGTGACATGTAAAGTCAAATGGCACTATTCACATCTGGTAAAATAAATCAAAAGAAGTCAGCAAACACTTCAGTGTTCTAGCCTCCAACATGTCACGGCAGACATTTTCAAGATCATACATCTTTTACACACTGGGATGTTTTTGACAACAATAAGAAAGACTCCTTGGCTGGAAACACAATCTTGAAAATAGCATTAAACAAAATTCATGTGTCAACAGCTAGTTTTCTTCTTTTTTATGACTACAGTAAGAGACATTTTGGTTTCATAAACTTGGCATACGTGTTGTCATGGTTTTGGACATATATGTAATATTAACACTGTACTCACCATGTTAATTGCTGGGATCTTAGAAAGCAACATCACTACAAAGACGTATGAAGCTGCATTAGACACGAGCAGAGTAAACAGCATAATAATGTCCATATACAGAGGCTTCAACTAAATAAAGAACAGACATCCACTTAAATAATCACTTTGAGCACAGAGGGAGCAGAAAAGTCTACACCCTAATTCATCTGATGCTGTTTTTGTTTCCTGACAAGACATTGGCCTGATATCTGCAGACAGCTGGCTAGCTAGCGTTAGTTGGCCCACCACTCCAATTGGCCCCAAAGGGGTTGAGATAATCAGGTTATCTTATTATCTTGTTTACAACCTGTCTGATTGTCAGACCATGCGTGTTTCTTGCCCTGTCAGATGTATTTGTAGCAATGGCTCAACACTTCGCCGGACAGGAACATTAATATTGGACGATACTGCAAAACCTTAGATTATGTTCAGTGATAATCTTGTTGTTTTCTGTCCAATGCCAGAATTTTAAAATGATCAATTATTACAATTTATGCACATGGCAACTATGGTATGGTTAAGGTTAAAGGAACATTGCAAGGAAAACACTTTGTTAAGTTAAGGAAAAGATCATGTTTACGGTTGACAAAAAGACAAAACATTTGTTGCAAGTCACAAATGCATGAAAGTCAGATGTGCTACACATCCATTCACCACCCTGACCTCCACATCCTTACTTTCATATCGTTACATAAGGAACTTGGTGAGTACATTATCACAACTAATAGAAGCAATGGCCAAAAAAGCCACCACAATAAGACCCAAGATATAACATAATGTTTATATAATTTTAATATTTAATAAAATATTAATAAATATTAATATTACAATCCATATTTATGTTTGTACAGCAACTTCTAATGTAGGTAATGTAGTATAAAGAGCAGAAAAATCTATGTAGGGGTGGAGGGCTGTGTCAAACAACACAGGACTTCAACCCAGTAAACTGCTGTTCATGTTCCGTGTGAAATGAAAAGTCAACCTTAATTTATTTTAATGTGATGTAAGTCACCTCACATAACTTAACTTAGTAAACTTAATTTACTAACGTACTTATTTAAACCCAAACCACGATCTAAGTATTTTTGGTGCCTAAACGTAACCAAACTGCAACCGCTTCAAAATGTCCACCTGTAGAAGCTCTAATTTAGGAAACGCTCCTGGGGGTCGTATTAGAAGTTAGCAACAAATGACCCACGTGGTCGTATGGTTTGGAGGACTTGTTGCAAAAATACCTCTTTGGTTTGACTGTGGTAGGAGCAGATCACAAGAGCTCTGTCCCCCTGCTTGTGCTCTTTAATGCAAGCTGTTCTGGTGGATCACAGCAACCAATTAAATGCTGTGCTTCACCTCTGCGTGAGGACCAACATTTAGCATTTGATAATAGGAAGCAGCAGCAAGTGGAGGAGTGACTAGGGGATAGTTTGGTAAAACACTGTTCAGGACATGACCACACCTGGCTGCTGCTTGGAAAATGCAGAGAGGCTGAAATTAGTATGCAAAGCTTTTGTCCACTGAACATGGCATTTGCCGCCTGTGACAAACTGTAATGAAGTGAGCAGGGTTTTATCAATCGCACAGAAACTGGGACTGATCACAGCTCGCACGACAGTCTGCTGTGACAGAAAGTGGAATGAAATTATTGCAAAAGGGAAAGAGGCTTAGAGCAGCTAAGGACTTGTTTTTGTTTGCTGTTTTTTTTTGTTGGTGGAATCTGAGGTCACATATGTGCACACAGCCTCCACCTGTCAATCTTTTCTCAGTTTATTGCTACAGTTAAAGCACTTTATTCCTCAATAAATACTCATTCAACTGCACTAGGTGAAATTGTTTTTTTTATATACTGTGTTTGTGGATGTTACTGCAATTGGGAAGTAAAATAATCAAACACTAACAGTAATCAGAGAGTATATTCTGCCTCTGTGCTGCATGTACCTATCAGTCATTCTGATATTCTGTTGAATTTGGTCGCTCTTTTTAGGAAGAGACTGTAATACCAGGGAGCATGACATATAGGATGCACGACTCTGATGCATACCTTCAATAAAAGACAATTGAAATGACAATAAGATTTACTTCATTCCTTCTAATAGGTACAGAGATTGATGTGAGCCTCAAAGAGAGAAGCAATCTTTTGCAATCCAATTATGTAAAGCTGGCAGGTTTCCTTTCACAGTCTAAGATCAATTGTACAGTGGAGAAAACGAGATATGATCCACAATATGAAGGTCTGTGGTGCAAAGACACAGTGAACAGGCTGAAGGTGTCTTTTGTATTAAGTGCAGCAATGTTAGGGAGGAAAGAGAAAATAAGAGCAAAATACTGTAAATAATCGTTCCAGTATATCTTTTTGGGTGAAAATGGCTGGCATACTTTCACAAATACTGGCCCATATGACCCCGGAAAGATGTATTTACAGTTTGTTGCTGTTGCATTTTTGGTTAACAGTTAATTAATTAACAAGGTCATCAGTGACCTTGTTGAGGATGATCAAGGGAAATACTTTGCTTCTTAAAATAATGTATTAGATTCACATTGAAACCAGTCTAACTATGAAAAAATACATGGTTGCACCTTGTCAGTGGATTTCCCAGCTGTCAAAACCAGTACAGTGTAGGTGGGGGGTTTTCTCAGTACCTGTGACAGTTTGTGGTGCTAAATTCCACACAGTTTTATTAAAGCACATGCATACTGTTTTCTCTTGCCTGTCAGAGCCTGTTGAACAATTTCAGGTTTAACACCAAGCCCAATTAATTCGGTGGCAGGACTTATTGGACTGGAACCACCACGATGCAGAACAAGAAGCAAAGCATTTAAAAGGGGATGTCAATCAAACTGCAAGGCGTCAAGTAAGAAATGAAACAGTAGATTCACACTGCTGCCTTACTATGGTATCACTTTATTGCTAAAAGCTCTCCTTCTTTGCAGTCTGCTGGAGATGTAGAGTAATACCAATATGCTGGTTCTTTAATGTGGAAGAATGCAAACAGATTGCAAAAAATGGCATTTAACAACACTACCACTGCTGTTAACCAGACATATGATACAATGACAAATTGGAGATTTTAATACTTATTTACAATCCTTCATATTTTCCAGCCATCCATTCTCTATTGAAGTCTACTGAGCTCACAGCCTCTAACAACCACCATACTGATTGTCAGAAAACTTGCTATTTCTGGTCCTGCTAGAACGTGAATGCATTAATACTATTTGTTGACTTATCTAAATCATGTAAGAAATGCTAATTAAAGAAAATGTCTACTTTACCAGACACACGAGTACAAAATAAAACAGAAATCTAGAGTTTTTCACAAGCCATAGCTCCCTGGTTTCCCTGGTAACACCTGAAGGTTTGATTAATACCTGGAACAATCATAACCATCCCATAAGGTTCTTATGAAACAGTGTTCACAACTCCTGTAAATTGGACAAACCTTAGATACGACATTGCAACATCAACTATTTCTAGTCCGCTCAGCTCATAGAACATTTGCTCAGCTATGAGCCAGAAAGCTAGCAAGATTCAAAAGTCAATAACATTGCGTATGGTTGATAAACAGTAAATATAATTTGACAGTACGTTTAACATTATTAGTCAGGGAGACCGTGGAATAAATGTAGAAAAAAAACAATGATGAATTTAGACATTTCGTAGAAATAGATGGAAAGCAAGGGGGCACACTTCCTCTTCTAAGTAATTCATTGAACATGGTAATTATCCTATTCTTTCCAAGCAATATTATTTGCTTACAGGTACTGAATTTAAAGGCAGGTGCAGGTTGTTTTAAATCCCATTGCTAGTGGAGTCCTGTAATTGGATGTGATAGCACAGAGGTGTCTGTGACCTTTGCTGCAAGCCAGCTTGTTTAAACTGGACATCTTGTAACCCTTTACACCTCCAAGTCCTCAGACAGTCTGATGACAGGTAAGATGACAACTCACCTGAGAGGTTAGTTCAGTAAGTTGTTGTCCTCTTGTGAATGACAGCTGACAAAATGACTGAAAGAACCTAAAGTCATTCAAAACTAACAATACCAATGCAATACTAATCAAGGCAAAAATCAAGGCTCAATATTTTGTGTTGACTATTCTGTGTGCTTTGTAAAATCAAAGTTGAATTAATTATGTGAGGTTGGAAATTTAAGGAGTCAATTAGATTTATCCTCTGAGGTTCTTCTGTAAAATCTGAATATGTATTCAGGGATTTCTAGGGCTATTATGAAAATTAATTATTAAAGCTGTCCAGTGGCTGCAAAAACTAGCAGGGAACCTCTCACAGCTCAAGAGGATTTAACATGCATCACAGTTAATGGCCACCACATGAATGTTTAAATATTTCCAAAGGTTATGTACCCTGTAGCCATTTCAAAAGGTTATCCACCCTGCAGTGTTAGAGCCATCACCTAGTGGAGGTGAAGTAATGCTGCTGGTCTGCTTTGTGTGTCTGACAGCAAACTCGACTTCATTATTTACTCCTTCAGATTTCTTCAGGATTGGATTAAAGTACAAATGTGCCCATTGTTTCTTTGAATTATTACAGGAATCAGCTCAACTGTCTATTAGGGTTATCAGTCAGTGTGCTCTGATGTAACTCTGTGGCTATTTAGTAAGGCAGTAGGTCCCTTTTTAATTACCCAGCTGAATAATTGACAGATAAGACTACTCCTCAGTCTTCAACATTCCATGCAACAGCACATTCTCCAAGTCAGGTCATGAAGACCCGCTGTATAACACAACACATGTGCATTTACTCAAAATTGCAGGTAATTAACTAAAGTACAATTGTGAGGTACTTGTGAGTACTTTCAATTTATGCTACTTTATATTTTTACTTAATTCAAAAAAGAAATATTGTTACTGAACTACAGTAGATCTATCTCTTAGCTAAAGTTATTAGTTACTTTGAAGATTTGGATTTTACATTCTAAACCTATGATTAGCTTTTATAATGTGATGTATTGTTATAGATCATGTCTTTGTTTTTGCAAAGTAAGTGGTTATAGTAAAACTTTGTTTGCCGAGAAGGAGAGAGAATTACTGTAAGAGATCTAGACCTATTGACTAGCTGTCTAGCTTGCGTGTGGTTGGTACAAGAAAAAAACAAAAAAACAAGCCTTCTCCTCCAGACAAAGGCTCACGTGTTAAGAGCAGTGACTCAATAAATGCACAAAAGTAGTTATTACATTCAAACCAGGTAACAATTCAAATGTTATGAAGCATTTGAAAATGCATGGCATACATTTCAGAGCAAAGTTGCTTAATTTTGACCGTGCAAGTTAAACCACCTGGTGGTGTTCCTTTCTAAAGTTAATAAGCATGTGTCATCTGAAGGTCAACTCAACAAGTCCTCCAACCTGGACATTCTTCGTCATGGTAACAAAAAACAACAATATGTGGTTAATGTTGGGAAACAATTGCAGTTTGGTTAGGTTTAGGAAAAGATCATGCTTTCGGTTAAAATAACTACATTAGTTACATAACTTAAATATGTAACTTACGTTACATAGGCTAGGTAAGTTAAAATAAAGTGGTTTGGTTTCACATGGTCACATCACCCTGACCTCTTTCCTACGCAGACTTTGGTGCTTGGACGGACAACCTATACTGTCGTATTTTTGGGTAGGACAATCTCACAGGACAACCACTGCTACAGAGCACATCATCAGTGGTGGATGGCTAAATGTAAAGAAAAAGTTAATTTAACAGCAGGAAAATAGAAAATGCTGAACATTAAATGGATAAAAGATGTTCAATTGATCTTAAGAGCCAGACATTTCTCTGAGGCGTTCGTAGAAACCAAAAACAGAACAAAAAGAGAGTGAAAATTGGACTTGCATTTACCAGGTGGCCAGAAACACCACACAGTTGCTCCGTAACTGCTGGATGTGTAAAAATGCAACTGTTTGCTAACATGTTAACATGCTATATATATATATATATATATAAAAACATGTTATATCATCTTGAAAAGTGAAAGTTTTGTGTTCATTTTGTGCCCAATCCCCAATTAGTTATTGCAATTTAAAGTAAAGGATCTGAATACTTCTTACATCACAGAAAAAGATACACTAAGAAAGGTTTTGCAAGAACTCACCCTTCTTATCATCTTAAATTACAGCTGCAACAGAGGAGAGCTTCCTACACCCACTGACAGAGACCCCACAGTTTCACCCTATTAATCCATAATCTTCAGTTCTACACCCACAGTGTAAATCAAAACCTACTGCAAAAAAGCAAAATTCAAAACCAACAACAGCAGTAAACAAGAGCAGTGTCCAAAGGAAGCTCGACTCATTAAAATCTGTTGCTACATCACAGAGTAGTCTGACAAAATAAGTGTGGTGTGTGCAGTTTTCTGACAACACCTTACAGGATTTCAGCTTCCAGAAATGTACATTTTGTTCTCTTTTGCCACCATTTGGAGCTGGTAATAAGGGTGGCTGCCTGGTTTCAGCTGAGGGTTTAATAGTTGTGAAGTTGTGAGTTGTATTGGACAGGTGTGGGACATAATCCAAGTCTTACTCATTACAGGTTTCCTAATCCATTATATTTGCCCAGTGGACATTCAACATTCGTCAATATTTGTAGATGGATCTTTTTAAATGACTTGTAACGGTAACATCAACAACGGCAATAATATCACAACAACACAGCGGCAGAAGAGAATTTACAGATGTCTCTTTCAGCGTGTAAGGTGGGAAAAGCATTCATTTGTTCAGTTAAATAATTAGAGCATGAAGTATTGCATAAAAATTGTTATATTATAGCAATTAGCCTTTTCAGTAACAAACGTAAACAGCTTAATCAAATTATATTTATGCTCGGAAACACAAAAAACACTAATTATATTGTCCGCATATAAATATAATTAACAAAATTTCAATATGAGTGTCATGCAATATGATAGTATCAGTATTCATATTCATGCAGCATAACAGGACATGTAATACATCATTTTGTGCATCATCAGAAACAAGTGCAAATGAATCTCCGCATTGTCAACAGATTTATCAGCAAACAGCACCGGATTACAGCTGGTAATGAGTTTGGACTTTCCTTCCTCACGCTCCATTAAGTTGCTTTAATATGGATACCTGTCCATACTGGATATGTTCTATTAAGTAATGAAGGTCAGACTTCAATGTAGTCTGCAGTGCTGTTTTATTATAAGTGAACATGTTACTTTATTCAGAACAGTTGTTCAAGAGAAACAAGAGGCAAACACTTTGCTCTGTGTTGTGCTGAATATCATTGAGATGCAGACAGAGACAAACCATCTGAGACAAATTCCCATTCGACATTTATAGTCCTTGAGAGCATAATGAAATTCTTATCTTTCTAAACATGCATAGATCTCTCGGAGCTCTCAGTAGAATTAAGAGTTCTTTGAGCAGCTGTATATTTGAGATAGATCTCTCAAAACTGCTTGTCATATTTAACTAATGCTGAACTGAGTAAGGTTGAAACAGCGCTGAATCAAGAATGGCATGTGAGAAAAATGTGACAACAAAGATTTACTTTGAGTTTTTAGTAACCTCTCATCTCTTTTTATTAATTTAGATAATCTGACAGTACAAATGATGCACAATATTCAGTAAATCAGTGTAAAGCTAGAGTTGATTACTGCTGGTTAAATTTGAAGAACTGTTAGTAAACAAACCGACTGCACAGCTTTAGGTCATCAAGAATTCATCTTTAATGACTGATGGAAGCATGATTACAATGACTATGGAAACGACTGTGGTTTCATCGGCCCATAATAAGATGAGCTTGAACAAGAATTGAGGTGAGCTGTGGGGAAGCATTCAGTGGGATGCTGATTTGAATATGATTAATGGAGAGCCAGGTCTTCAAATCCCATCCAGCTCCCACCGCCAGTCTGCTTCTGATAGGCTACCACTCAAAGATCTTCTGCTATCACGGCTCACACTCGCCGTCTGTTTCTGCCCAGAGCTCAGGAGGGGAGACGGTCTGTCCAGCTGGACTTAGAGTTCAGCATTACAACATCTCAGCCAATAAGAGAGAGCGGGAATGAAAAGTTCTAATCGGAGAAATTCTGCTGTTTTGGTTACCCTCTATTCAGCCTTCACTGAGTTCATAAAAGCTTTTAGATTTGCTGTTCTAAACACTGAGAATTTTAGAAGAAATTTGGTGGGGACAGGAAATGGTGGCTTTATCAAGACATCTCTGTTTGGAATCAATCAAAGAACTAGACCAGCAACAGGAGAATTAAATGTAACACGCACCAGCCGCGTCACTTAGCAATAAGTCACATTCCGTTGTGTCACATGCAATCGTGTCAGTTGTAATTAACAGAGAATAGTAAAAAGGAAATACCTAATGTTTGGGAAATTATTCTGTGGTAATTAATCATTCACAAGCCTATTAACAATGCATTCACCTCATACATTGTGACGCATTTTTCTCCTCTACATGAAAGAACATTAGCTGCTTTTTATTTTAAAAAGTTAACTTTATAAATATGGGTGATCCTGGCCCTGGTATTGCTGGTATTGGATCAAAATATATTTTTTTGGTATAGCCAACCCCTAGTTTCTAGGAAAATAGAAGTTTATCAGTTCTGACAGACGCACATGAGGCAGATGACTGAAAAATGCGGCTGACACGCCTCCAGTGTAGAGAAGCCTTTAGGGCTTGGTCACACCATCATAATATAACAGCGAAAGTTAGGACCAAAATGAATCCATTGCATCACTAGAGCTTTCCTCCTCCTCCTTCTCCTCCAAGTAGTCACTAAGCCTCCAGCATTACTTATTTCACAAGGAAGCAACACATACATTTCATTGTGCCACTTTCTGGTGAGGCAGGTGATATCTGGGAGGTGAAGTATTCAAACTCCACAGCAATGACCAAAGGCAGAAAGAATGAAAGATTCAGCAAATGTTTTTTTGGCTGATTAGTCTTTATTAACATTTTCTAAATTGCTTGGAATAGAACTGAATATTACATTATCTCTGATAGCACGGGAGAGTACACATCAACATGTAGAAACAACACAAGAGGGATCAGGCTTTCTGAAAGAAATGGGGGAGATTAGAAGAAGATTGCTACTTCAAGGCATGCTATGTGAAAGCCTATGTTTGTCTTTCCGGAAAGCATGCCATTTACAATAAAGGTGAGGCTCATTGCAAACATTGTGGGTTGATCAAATCTATTGGTTTGCCTTCTCTACACGTTTGGTAGATTCATTAATCTCTGTGTGTTGAACTGTGCAGAGCAGCTGACAGAATTACAGTGACATTGTGGAAAAGCTAAGCCAGTTCACCACTTTCTCATTTGATGTTATCCCCACTCATCCCATCTGACTCATGCTGTGCAATATGTGCATATTCAAATATGAACTGGCCTTTGGACATCATAACATCACTAGCTTTCTGTATTAAAATGTTATGTTCTCACCTGCTTTGAAGTGAAGCATTAATTTCATGCAAGGGTGTATTTATGTGGTCAAGCTGGTTTGATAGAGGAATTTGTAAACAGAATCACCTTCATGAGCTGTACGCAGAAAGCTCTGTGTCAGGGGATTCTGATAAGATGAATCTTTGTCCACTTTCGAGCGATTCTATTCCACAATGGGACAAACCTTTGATTATCATGTGGAGCACAAGCACATGACAGACAAACAAAACAACCTGCTCTGACAGGTACATTTAAACATTACAATCTCTGTCAATTCTTACACTCGGATAAAAATGAGTAGAAAATGAGTCCAGTGAAACCAGATATACTGTCCTCTGTCTAAAACTGGATACAAAAATACAAAACTACTTAAAACACATTGCTGAGTGAACACATGATTGCCAGTGTAATAAGCAGTGTCCACTGCCTCCGTAGGTTGATGACACAGACCAATGTCAATCAGGAAAATTCCTGGGATTATTAACTACTTCAGGACTCCTTTTAACTTTCAAGCTTGGTCAAACATCCATCATTTTAAAGTATGGAGACAAATGCATTCTTCTTTTTTTGCTACTATGAAAACTTATTTTTAAATTTGACATTTCTTTGAGAGTTATTATAGGTGTGGGGGATGTGTATTACATGCAACTTTTCAATGTTGTGAGCACTACAAGTCAAACTGCATTCATCTCTATTATGTACCACAAGAAGTGAATGACAAAAAACTAAAATAGAGGTGCTGGAATACTTTACTTACTTACTACTTACTGTTGTACAGATAGTGCTTCGGAATTTGGACCCTGCCATCCTCATATCAAATTTGTGCTTACGTGTAGCTGGCACCAAAATGTGTAACCACACAGTTGCTTTGCTTTTTCAAAGTACACACTATTCGGAGCTGAATGTGCAGGTTGTGCCCCTTGGCCACACCTGCACTGAGACAGAGCAGCAATGGCACAAGCCCAGAACAACACTAAGTGCAATTCAGCATGCAAGAGATGCAATTCACAGCCCTATAGTTCCACCAATATTTCTGGTAATAGTGATATTTAAGTGTAAACAATGGAAAATGTATTGGAAGCATAGCCTGGAACTTCTTCAAAGGAGCAAAGCAGATGTCAAAAATGAGAAGAGGTGCAGACATTTAGTTTGAGGCGGCAGTGGAGTAATGCAAGATGAAAAATGTCATCTACATGCCCCGTGACCTCATCATCCACCCTGATGCCCCTTGGCTTGGTGCCTCACCAGATGGCTTGATTTTCTATCCATTTGTACAGCCACCATTTGGACTGGTTGAGATAAAGTGCCCTAATGTGAAGAACTAAGTGGACTATAAATAGTTCAAATGCAGTATGGCTCAGGTCAGGTGCAGGGGTCAACTGTTGATCACTGGCCTGCAATGGAGTGACTTAGTGTCCAGGAAGACATGCTGGTGCAACGTAGCAATGTTGACCCAAAAGTAAAAGTTTTACTTTCATGTGTATAAGCATCTGTCGCATTAACTGATGACAGTCATTTTTAGACATATCTTCAAGCAAGGTAACTTTGGGCACTGTTCACATTTGTGTCATTCACATTTTATGCTCTAGAAATTATACCTTAGCCATTTTATGACAGCAGTCTTAGTGTTTCATGCATCACTGTTGGAAGAGATTCTGTGATTTAGATTGCTAAAAAAGTGATATGTTCAAAAGGTTACACAGTAATAGTTATATAAATATGCACTGAATATTTTGTGTATATATGTATGTTTTATATATCTTTTATTTGTCAATGACAAAAATAAAACATTCAATATAGAATGTTTCATGGATAAATTATGCTTTCTAATGTCATATTTTACTGTATGGGTGGTTTGATTTCAAACATTTTATCAGAGATACAAGAGATGGGCACAGTTAATAAAAACTGTTGACAAATGAAATGACTCAAAATCAAAACATAGATCATAGAATATGTATCAAACCAGAATCCAGTTCTTATTGAAATTGCTGTGTAATGTTATTGTTCATCCCAAAGAGACACAAGAAACACAATTGAGGGAGCTCAGTGAGGTTAACACATAGTTGGGTCTTCTCCACATGTATCCTTAACCTGAGTGATGAATCTGTGACTTTTTACTTGGGAAAGCTGGTTTGCAAGGCTCTAGGTCATTTATTCTGAGTCCCTCGTCCTTCATCCAAAATATCAACAATGCCAGATTGCCTGAACAATTCTTTGACACTGACTGAACCAGAATACAATAAAGTAACAGCACCATGCCGTGACACACCTATAATTCCTTTTAAGGTAGTGTGGGATTTATACTGTGAAAACATCTCAGTCTGTAAGAGTAAAGAACTGCATCTGACATCTCATCTCTGTACAATCAATCAGGACGTGGGTCTGAAACACACTCCGCATCGTGTCTCCAATTGTCTCAGGAGACATCTATATCCCAACGGTGCCCAATAAGGTATTAAAAAGTTTTACCCAAGTTTTGATTATCCTGCTGACGGTGGATTGGCAAATGTTGAAATGATCACCCAGATCTTTTGCTTTCAGAATCCAGTTAAAGGTACACCCAGAATAGGAATAGTCATTAATCATTGGAAGGCATCAACTCTGGTGGGGCCTGGTCATCATAATTGTATGTATGTGTTTTTAATAAGATTGAATTAGATACTTTTCTCCTGGGTGCTGATTTAGTGGATTAGAAGTGGATGACTGTGTGTGAAGACGCACAAATCCAGGTTCAATCTCTCTCCAAAATGCTTATAGATGGTCTCACATTACGTATCCATATTTTTCCTTGGTGGAAAGTTACAGTGGTGTTAAACTTCCCTTCCAATGCGCATTGAGGTACACAGCAGAAACAGGTGAAAATCCAGAAATGCAAAAGCTTTATAGGCTTGATGTTTTTTTTATATACCTGTTTAAAATATTTGATTTAACTGTAGCTTGTTTTTTATATTCCATCTTTCAAATTGTCTTTGACTTAAATTGCATTGGGTTTCTTTTACATCTTGTCTTAATGCCGCTTTATGTCATATGCACTTTAAATTTGCTTAAATGTTTAAAGGTGCTATACAAACAAGCTTGCCCTGCAGAGACGCTTGTTATAAGAGGAAACACACAGGTGCAACCAATAACATTAATGATGGCTCTGTTCCATTTAAATGTTCTAATGGGTCTTGCCATCATTAATATTATGCAATGTACACCTGTGCTTTCCCTGCTGTGACATGTCAAGATGTCCGCTGTGAAGAAGATGTACTGATAAACTTTTAATTACAGCCTGACAGCCAGTCTAACTTGATAGAAATACTGTGGCCAATATATGGAGATGAGGTTGAAAAGGGTGAAGTGTTCCTCTCAGGAAGGTTTACCTAAACAGAATCAGTATAGTGGCTGCTGAGACTTGCCTTCTAGTTCATGTCACTTTAAAGACATCAAAGGGGATGTCATCAAAGAGCATGTCATCCCTATCAAGCCATACATGCATTAAGGTCAACCTTGACAAAGTCAACATCCTTCAGCTGCTGAACTGATCCAACCTGCAAACAACAGCTGACAGAGCTTTTTGGCTCTACTCTTATTATGCCATGTGGACTACACTGAGTGCAAAGCAAAAAAAAACAAACAGTAAATAACTATCCTCATCAATTTGAGATGAAAATGCACAATATCACTCAATCACGAAATGAAACAGTAAACACTAATGTACGCGAATAAACTGTTTTTAAAAATGCCATTCCCAGTAAACAAGTAACTGTAGAACATGTCTTACATTCAGCAAACATTGCTTCACTTTTTCGCAAATGTAAAATGCAGTGGCGGGCCGTGCATTTCACACCTAGGCCTTCAGTGAGGTCCTACTTAGTCCGACTTTAATAAATACCTCTCATAATACCATCATTTATGACACCACGTGACCACAGCTGGAGAAATAGTATACAGAAACACACTTACGCACTACTGGGCATTGCATCACCTCAGTTGTTTACAAAACGGGCTATTTTCCAGCGCATTTAAAAATCAATAAACTCGCATCAGCAATTAAAACATATCTCTACATGGTACTGTCAAAACTAAAAAATAAATGGGTATTTAAAATGATCTGTCCAAAAAGTTTTAATAAGTTCACACAGAATACAGGCAAGCTTTAACAAGATTATACACTAAACTGCAAAATCGCAGTTTAATATCAGAAAGACACCAACAAGACGGCCACATGTTGGCGACGGCCACATGTTGGCGACAGCCAGCGGCACAATAAAACACTGAGTACAACCACACAGCTGCGCCAGCGTGTGATTGGACCAATCACAGGA